>JAEANM010010201.1:0-15924 GCA_017656035.1 Myanophis thanlyinensis
AAATGTTATACCGGTTTTATTGTATCCTTTGTGCAAGTTATATTGGAAAAATAAAAAATGCTTCTATAAAAAAAAAAGATTATCCAAAATCATAATTGTTTTAACCTTAATCAGATAATTTAAAATAAAGCAAATAAACTCTTTCTCATATAACCCTTATCTATAAACATCATCATCCAGTCCAGGAAAAAATAAAAACACATTAAAAAATTTCTAGAAATTAACAAATCATGTTTGAAAATCCAATATAAAAAGGTTAAGCAAAACTCTCTTTTGATCTATTATTTTTAGTTATCAAAATATCACCCGTTTCATTTGTATACCCAATATTTCATCTTTTCCATATCCTTTTTGTAATCTGACAATTTTAAAACCACATTTGAATGAATGTCAGTCCTGTCTCAAATTGTTGTTCTTGCATAACATCATTTAGTTTATCAATAATAGCAAAAATCTTAAAACTTTTAATTATTCACAAATATCTTTCCATACAGCCATTGTTAAAAAAAATTCTGTTTTTTTTTTTTCAGAAGGTCTGCTCTTTGTGTCCAACCTTCAAAGTCCCATCTTATTGTTTTTTTTCCAAATACATAAACATGAATAGTTTCACACAGGAAAGATTTGTATATTTAATTACTAAATATTTTAATCTTCCTTTTGCTTTTGATTCCAAAAAGGAAAATAAATGTTTTTTTCCCTTTAATTCATGAACTTAAACTCAATTCACTTTTTTCATAAGGGATTGAAGGAAACTCATCCAGTGAATACCACGAACCTTGCCATTTGTAGGTTCTCAATATTTAAGAAGCAATACAAATAGATCTAAAGTGTTAAAAAACTAGGATTGGCTGAACCTTATGCCTTTACATTACACCTATGAGCTTTGATGGAATCCCTGACTCTCAACCATTCAACCTACAAGCAGATTACAAAAAAAAAAAATAATAATCAGTTTCTGCCATCTACATGTAAGGGGAAGCTGTCTTGAGATCATGTGACTATCTTGTGATCTCTCTTTTCTCTAGAGTGATTTTGCTAGCCTGGATCCCTCATCCTGCCCCATTTTTTGGCCATTATGTCTGCTTCCATTTTTACAGAGGCATCTTTAATTTATCATGTCCTCATCTGAAGTCTCACTCCATAAACTTTTACTTGTTCAATCTTCTCATTCTGTATTCAAGATGTAAGATAATTTAACTTACACCGTAGGAAGATGGGACCCTCATGAGGATATCTGTGTGTTCTACTTAGAATAGATTTTGGATTAAGTCTGAGGAGGTCTTATATCCCTATCTAGCCATGAATTAATGCGGTTGGCATGAGTAAATCTTAGCTTTGAGATAAATTATTGTATATATGGTAATTGCTAATTAATCACCATACATACAATAATTTATCTCAAAGCTAAGATTTACTGTATGCAAATTGCATTTATTCATGGCTAGGTAGGGATATAAGCCTCAGCCTTAGTCCAAAACCAGTTGGTATTGCTTTTACTGGAGTAGCCCAATGGCCTAGAGGTGAAGACATTTGCCTCCCGTTTGAAAGTTAAATCCTAGGCAGTGATAGATGTTTCTCTATCAGGGGTCAAAGAGAAAATATCTGCTTTAAAAACTGCTTAGGCATCAGGAAGGACATCTGGCACTGTAAAGGCTCAGCTCCATTCAGTTGTACTGACTCCACCCCAAATCAAGGGTTACAGTGTAACCCTTTTACAAGAAAAAAAAAGTATTGCTTTTACTGCTGTTGGCATGGTGAGATGGTATAGACAAAAATGTTCTTTATGGACAAAAGTAAGTTAGTAAATAAATCAAGCAAGCAGCATTACACCATAGATGTGTCAACATCTTTCCTATTCTACTGGAAACAAGGTTAAGCTAATGCTAGACAATCAGGCTGCTTGGTACTGAGGTTCTTGTTGGTTTGTTTAATGGAAGAAGTCAGTTGTCAATCCACCTTTGTTTTGACAGGACTTTCACCAAAACACAGGAATTCGACCTTCTCATCCTTTCTCCCATTACCAGTTGGCCTGCTCTTTATACTTTTATGTTTCAAAACCCCTAGTATATAAAGATAAATCTCCGTTTATGCAATTTATCATTTTTTATTAGCTGTCAATACAGCTTTTAAAAATATTACAAGATGCATTTGGAGATTTTGAGGAGGAGGAGGAAACCGTGATTATATGAGTTGAGCATTTATTGGCCAGATGTCCTTCCTGTCACCTATGCAGTTTTCGAAGCAGGTATTTTCTCTTTGAGCCCTGATACTTTTTAAATTTAAAGTCTGTAATTACAACATACTATCCCCACCTAAGGAATTAGGTAGACATAATTCTGAATGCACTACAGCATTTACTCATGCAATGGATACAATCAAATTTGGATCAAATCTGACAGAACTTCAGTAGGATTATTTTTGGATTAAAAGTTTTCATGACCACAGTCTGGGACCAGTGATTACCTGTTACTAGCAAAATATCACAGTATTCTAGCAAAAATATCTGATGATATCAGCTATGATTACTTTGGGCTTCCGCTCCAGAGAATTCCTGCATAAAGAAAATGCCTGACATGCACATTCTTGGCTAGAATTGCCAATAATTATGACCTACTTACTAAATAGAGGTGATCATCACAACATTGCTGGAACGTGATGTTTTAAATGATAATTAACAAGCACTATGTTTCAGGCATACAGCCAAAGTCCTTACTATTTTAATGGGAACTTTCTTTTCCCAAAAGAAATGTTCTCTTTCCCCAATAATCTTATTTTAAATCTTAGAAAAATGCCTTATATGTTTTTATTATTTTGGAGTTCAAACTGAATGAATCCTAGAATTTATTACAGCACAAAAATGGTCCCTTCCAAAGCCTGGGAGAACCTCCCTTACTCAGTGGTGGAATTCAATTTTTTTTACTAGCGGTTGTATGGGTGTGGCTTGGTGGGTATGGCTGGGGGAATTCAATTTTTTTTACTAGCGGTTGTATGGGTGTGGCTTGGTGGGTATGGCTTGGTGGGTATGACTGGGTGGGCAGTTTCTGTAAGCAGGGCAATAAAGTTTAGGCTAGAAACAAGACCAGAATGTTTTTTTTCCTGCCTTCCTTACAGGATTAACCCTGTAAAGTGGAAAAAAACAAAAAGAAATTTCTTCTAACAACCAGTTCTCTGAACTGCTTAGAAAATTTACTACCATTTCTAGCGAACGTGCTAGAACTGGCTGAATTTTACCTCTGCCCTTACTGGTTATTTGGTGAGAAAGTAAGGAAAAGTAAGGCCTCTTGACACTACCAAGCTGCTCCATCATTAGCACAAATCACTGTTTCTGATGGTATGAGCACAGATTACATACCCCAAACACTCCACAAATACAATAGAATAATAGAATAACAGAATTGGAAGGGACCTTGGAGGTCTTCTAGTCCAACCCCCTGCTTGGGCAGGAAACCCATTACAGAGAAATGGTTATCCAATCTCTTCTTAAAAACTTCCAGTATTTACAATTTCTGGGGACAAGTTGTTCCACCGATTAATTGTTCTAACTGTCAGGAAATTTCTCCTTAGTTCTAAGTTGTTTCTCTCCTTGATTAGTTTCTACCAATATCTGCCATATTTTCATTTTCTATGTTTAAATGGTATTTTCTGGCTTCAAATGTTGTCATCTGCTTTGCTTACTGTTTTACTTCCTGCTAGACAACACCCAGGAGTGTGATGACTCAGCGGTTAGAAATGCTAAACTTGTCAGCTGGAAAGATGATAGCCTGGGTTTGAAACCCGAGTGCTGCATCACAGGGTGAGTTTCCGTTCTTGTCTCAGTTCCTGCCCACTTAGCAGTTTGAAATCATGCAAATCCAAGGAGATTAATAGGTACCGCTTCAGTGGGAAGGTAACACCATTTCATGCACCTTTGGCATATAGCCATGCTGTTCACATGACTACAGAAAGTGTCTTTGGACAACACTGGCTGTCCGGCCAAGAAATGGAGATGAGCTCTTCACCCTAAGTTGGACACAACTGGGCAGGAAAATCTTACCTTTAGACAACACTCACTTTTTTGACTGGGTACTCCATGCCATGGTAGATACACGCACACACCCCTCCAAGATCATATACTCCCTATCAACTTGCACCACTATCCTTAGCATATTTTTTGGACTTTCCCAAGATAGTCTCCCTCATCTCTGCTTGCAGCTATTGTTGAAGTAGGTACCCCAATAGTGCAGCAGTTATAACATTTGCCAATATTAAGAGATCATCCAATTAAAACCCACCAATTCTTCTAAAAACAAACCTATTAAAATAATTACTGTTTTTCTTAAGACAATTCTTAGGAATATCCTTTAGAGCAGTGTTTCTCAACCATGATGACTTTAAGATGTTTGGACTTTAACTCCCAGAATTCCCCAGCCAACAAAGTTGGGGAATTCTGGGAGTTGAAGTGCAAACACCTTAAAGTCGCCAAGGTTGAGAAACACTGTTTTAGAGCATTATTGGAACTTTGACCTAGAGACTATGGGCAAATTGTTTTTCTACTATCCAGTATGTGGTCCCAAAGAAAATCACTACAATGCAACTGGTGGTAGCATTGCAAGAGCAACTTCCATTGGCACTAATAGGAGTTTCTCTTTTGGAAGTAATAGCAACTTCAGTAGAGAGGCAATTTTCATCTGGCACCATCATATGAATGAAAGGCATTCAGTGTGCAAGCATCCCAAATGCCTAATTTTTTAAATAAAGTATCATCAGGAATAATGAGTTGCCTGGACCTGATGAGCACATTGAAAATTGCTTCTGTACTACAGTATTGTAACTGCTGGTTAAATCAAGACAACTAATTCTTGATTGGAAATGATAAAAAATGATACTTGTATGATATATTGTATAAAGTATAAATTTTAATCATGAGCAGTTTAACTAACCTACTTATTCCTAATGATCAAAGTTAATAAAATACAGAATGGCAACTTATTCTTGAATTCCTGGAAAATGTTAGTAGAACATCATTACATCTTGCACCAGCCAAGACAAACACCACTGTTTTAATTTGATAGCGTAGAATTGAAAGTCCATCATAGAAATTAAACCATTTCCCCAAGTTCTTACTTAATTTTTACTTGACATATCTTGATGAATATTTTGTATGATTCAATCTTGTTGGGTTTTTTTTTTTTTTGTGCTTCAGATCCTTTGATTTCAGTCTTTTGCAATTATTAGTTGGCTGCAGTAGCTGGCATCAAGCTTTATTTAATAATTGATAGCTATGATATTCAATGCTGCATACAATTTGGCTATATTTACAAGGAGAAATCCAGTGGTACTTAGCAGCTGGTTTTTTTTAGCATCTGCTGAAATAACAAAAAAGCATTTGACTAGATGCTAGCGCTGAAGCACTCTTCATGTGTGAAATTCCAAATTCAATATACATATTGCAAAATGCTATAAAATCTATATGCATACATTTATTTCATTTAAAACAATCCCAGTAGTTAAGAAGATAAGAACAATCTCAAATATGAACTACATCTTCCACCTTACGGAAGAAACAACAGACTCATGGAATACCAGGATAGTTCAGAATCATAAATAATAGGTGTGAATCTATAATACATTGCACATTTATACTTCCAAATTATATGTCTGTAGGCAACTTCAAGGTTGGAGGAAGAGTTATGAAACATGTAGTTCAATGCAAATGTTGTAAATTATGTACATTAAGTATCTGGAATGCAAGTACAAAAGGCCCAAGTTTGATTATAATGCACGTTTCATTATTTCTCATCTCTGTGATTTGTTATGGACATCTCTGTCTACACTGTAGTTCTTTACTATGAATTTAGGTTGCAAATGTTTTTCTTCTGAAAAGAGAATTTTCTTGCTGAACAATAGCTCTCTCTGAGTAAACTTCACAATGAATGACACACTCTCATATCCTTCCTAACACAAATTGTATTGATTTTCCAGTCCATACCTGTGTATCACAATATTTTATGACAATGAATTTCACATGAAAAAGTGATAGCAACGAGGACCTGTATCTGGTTGGCAAAACAGAAGCTGCAATTAATTAAATACAAAGATGACTTCCAAATGATTGATTCAAACTCAAGCCCTTGGGATGAAGAGATAATATTTCACTTGGAAAAAAGATGAGCTTTATTTTCACAATATCAGAAATATTTCAGTGGAGAGTTCCTCCTAGCAACCCACTGATTTTTGTCTTAAGTCCAATATCTCAAGGAATTCAAGTAATATTCATACTCAAGCAGGATTTTAAAGAGGCCTTTCTCTGATCAGATTGTTCCCAACTCTATGGTCCTTTAGCTTCACAAAATGTTATAGTTTTATGTCAGGTAAGTGGACATACGATTACTTTTTTTTTTCTTTTGTCATTAAAAATGAATGTCTGTGGAGGGGGGGAAGTTGGACTGAACATTAGTCAATTTAGAGAAAGCATATGATAAACTGCATAGGCTTGAATTATGGAATCTTTTGCCCAAAATGTGGAGTTGAAGATTTATTCTTGAATGTAATAAGAGTATTATAAGATAGGTGAATGATGGATGTGTTAAGAATAAATTGCATGCTTAGTGAATGGTTCAACACTAAGGAAGAAGAAAAAAATTATTTCCCTTTGGTTTTTTTTAATCTATTTTATGAATACGTACAGGTAGTCCTGTATGGTACTGAAAATGGCACTGAAAATAGTGACATGACCATTTTTCACACTTATGACCATTGCAGCATCCACATGGTCACATGATTTACATTCAGGTGCTTGACAACTGACTGACATTTATGACAGTTGCAGAGTCCCAGAGTCATGTGATCCTCTTTTGTGACCTTCTGACAAGCAAAGTCAATAAGGAAACCAGATTCACTTAACAACCATGTTACTCATTTAACAACTATGGTGATTCGCTTAACAAATGTGGCAAGAAAAAATGTAAAATGTGGCAAAACCCACCTAACAAATTTCTCACCAACATAAATTTTGGGCTAATTGTGGTCATAAATTGAGGACTACCTGTACCTAAGGAATATTTGTGATAATGTCAGAGATGTTTGGGAACAGAAATGTACATGTATTTTGCATGCAGCCATGCTTTAAGCATGACTTAATTGTTTTTTTTATTAGAAATGTTATTTATTGAAAAGATGTTTATTAGGAGAAACTCCAAATCTTATTTTATTTTGATTATTTTCCATCATCTTCCTAAGGATTTAGGAGAAATACTTTCAAGGCAATGAAAAGAAAAGGTATCCATAATAAAGGAGCAAAACTTACAACCTGGGAAAAAACCTACATGCTTCAACCAACCTGAAATGTCTAAGATGTCCCCTTGGACCTTTGTTTTGATGATGCAAGCAAGATTTCATACTGTACATGTCATCCACAAGAGCACAGAAAAATGCAAGGGTAGAACTCGTCAGCTCAACAAATGGAAAAAAATGACCTACTTACTAAATATAGCTCTGCTACTTTGTCTGTAACCTTCTTTCCTTCCCGATTCCACATTTTGAAAAGTATTGGGATGGGCTTATTTTCCATTATGTGGAGGAGGGAGGGAGGGAGGGAGGGAGGGAGGGAAGGAAGGAAGGAAAACTATTTTTATTAATCGACAGTCACCTTTTTGTGATTATGGAACTGAATGCCAATATATTGGGCTTAATTGGATTAGGAATTAAGTGAGTTCCATTAGAAACAAACAAGCTTTACTAAAGCAGCTTTTCAAAAGGAATCATTGGTGCTTTAAGGAGGCATTGAGGAGAAATTAGGTTTACTGACCTTATCAGAAACCTACATAATATAATGACAGATTATATTATTATAATGGCAGTAGCATGGAGTACCTACTTGTACAAAATTAACCTAATAAAGATGGATCATCTACAGATGATTTCACAGGTCAGCAACCAGGGAATCACTATCATAATTAAAGGAGCCTTTAGCCTAATTGTAGAAGTCTTGTGATTCATATATCTTACAATATTATATGCTAATTCCATGGCTGGAGCTCTTCCTTCTTTCCTTTCTCTCACTCCCTTGCTCTCTTTCTTTCATATCTGTACAACCCTTTATCTGATGTAAACTAAAGAAGGAAAACTACAGTTGTAGTAGCAAAGTCCTCTTCAAATTGATGATCAAACAAATATAGGTAGTCCTCGACTTATGACTACAATTGAGCCCAAAATTTCTGTTGCTCACTGAGACAGTTGTTAAATAAATTTTGCCCCATTTTATGACCTTTGTTGTCACAATTGTTAACACATTTGTTAATCTGGCTCCCCCATTGACTTTGTTTGTCAGAAGGTCACAAAAAGGGGATCATATGACCCCAGGGACACTGCAACTGTCATAAATATGAGTCAGGATTTTGATCACATGACCACAGGGATGTTGTCATTGTGGTGTGAAGTATGATCATAAGTCTCTTTTTTCAATGCCATTGTTACTTTGATCACTAAATGAACTGAAGTAAGTTGAAGATTACCTGTACAGATGGGAAGGGATTTAGAAGAGAAAGAGTATGATGGCATCTAGTAGTTGTAAACCATATCTCTATGCGTTGAAGTTTCTAATTGTTCTTGTCAGTCCTATACCCTTCAAAATGGAAGCAAATTAACATTGCCTGGTGCGATTGGTTGGAAACGTCCATCTACAATTCAAAGCATGTTCTAGAAAGTTTAATTCTATCAACCTCATGTTTACTTTTGTTAAAGATAGACTCAATGGCTTTGTTTTAAAATTGACCAGAATCAAACTTGGTTAGTACTTGAATTAAAGACCATCACAAAGAACTATGGAAAACCACTTCTGCATGGTTACCAAGAATGAAGTCATCAGAAATCCAAGCTATATTTAAAGGTGACTTTATTTAATTTTAGTAATATATGGTTGGAAACCAATACTCTAGATTTCCAAGTGAATGAAGTTAAACTTCGAAGCAAATGCCTAATCGCAGGATTGATTAAAGGCTTCCCTCTTTGCTTTAATGTCCTGTTTGTAAGTGTATGACAACTAGTATGGGATGGGTTAATCCAATGAAAGGCAATTCCAAGGACTTCATAGTTGGGTTCAAACTGCATGCTACCTTCAGAAGATGCCCCACACTGTTCATCTCAAAAATAAAGGCACTCTTTAGCAGACAAGATATGGCTCCTGCCTATGACAGGATTGTAGATTTATTTCTAATATTAGATTGCTCTTTTTCTTTAGCCTCCTCTTTAAATTTGGAGCAGCTGCCCTTCGATTAGCACTAACTTTTTCCCTCTTATCCAAAAAAGATCACATTCATAGCTAGTAAATAACAAAAAGAAAACAACTACACACATTTGCAGTGATTTTAGGGAGCACAACTTGGAGAGCAAATGAAAGAAAATTTCTAGGGTGTTTGGAAGGGAATTTCTAGTGGCAGCAGCTCATATTCCTGTTGTGGTGTTATATCATTCATATTCTTGGACAGATTCTCCAAACTTGGTAATTTTAATATGTGTGGACTTTAACCCCCAGATTTCCTTAGCCAACCTAGGGAATTCAGGGAGTTAAAGTCTAAAAGTTGCCAAGCTCCTGGGCATGAAAAAACAGAAAATTGTGAAAACACAAATAGTAGGCCAGTCTTCCCTCTGATCTCCATAAATTTCAACAAAATGTCACTAGCTGCCAGGCTAATGCATTGGTTTATTTTAATTTCTCTCCAGTTTAAACATACACAAAGCTCGGGTCTTTGCCTAATCATATCAGTTTCATTTTCCCATCCTTTCTTTTAACCAACTCACATATAAAAGGAAAGCACGGCTACCAATTCATAATGCTGAAAAGCCATGACCTCTGCTCTGCATTATTTCATCCTCAAATTACAAATTTATATTTGAAGCTGGGCAAGAGCACCTAATGTCATGCCATTTGGTGCATTATATATGCCAAATAGACTCAGAGAGCTCTTTCTCCTCAGAGTAAACCAGAAGCACTGAAGTTTTGGTTTCATTAAATCTGGCTGGGAAACTGTCAGGTCAGATTTCTCACATTCCATAAAACACTACTAGTTATGATTAAGGCTGGTTTCAGTTTTTAATGTAAAAAAGAAACGAAAACCTTTTTGGATACGTACACTTCTTTTAAACATTTTAGCTGAATTCTTGGAAATTAAAGAACATCTGTTGGAGAGCTAGGTAGTGTATTGCCTGGATTTCAACAATGCCTTCTCTTTGGAGGGATACAGTGCAGTGGTGAAATTCAGCAGGTTTTAGCAGGTTTGCTAGAACCGGTAGTAAAATTTCTAAGCAGTTTGGAGAACCGGTTGTTAGAAGAAATCTCCTTTTGTTTTTTCCACTTTACACGGTTAATCCTATAAGGAAGTCAGGAAAGAAACATTCTGGTGTTGTTTCTATCCTAATCTTTATTGCCCTGCTTGCAGAAACTGCCCACCCAGTCACGTGACACCTCCCAGCCACACCCACCAAGCCACGCCCACAGAACCAGTAGTAAAAAAAATGAATTCCACCACTGACACAGAGATCACAATATCCTAATGGACCTTCCTGCTGTGATGCATATGGGAGTCACAATTTCCAGTAAGTTCAATATGGGATATCCAATCCAAGAATGTCATCAGTCCAATAATGTTTAGGATTCACAAAAACCTTTGGGAGAATTCATTCAGGTCAGAACTCTTTAATAATAATCAGAAACAGAAAGGAATATTCAAGGAACAAGATATTTTGAGTTCTAATTAGTGCAATTTCTTTTAAAAAGACTGAAAAGAATTCCAGAGAATACTTTTGCTTTCAAACATGAACCTTAAAAGCAATTCAAAAGTGTTAGCATTTATTTATCTATCTGTCATCTATCTAGTTTTCTTTCTTTCTTCCTTACTTCTTTCCTTCCTTCTATCCTTTTCTCTTTCCTACTTTTGATGAAACAGGGGAAAAACTTGTCTCCTCTGCCTAGTTTGCCTCTGGATATTATTTGGAAAACAGCTACTAGCTTCAATATCAATGTGAGAATCCAATCTTACATTTTAGAAGTTTGAAGGACAAGTGATGCTGTTGATAATGTAGAATTTAACTTCCTATTTTCTCTCTTCTGCCACAGGGAGATGATGGAAACTGACCAACTACTGTATTTGGGAGTCAATCTTGGCCGAAATATCTAATCAAATTGGATATGTAATATAGAATAACTACAAATCCATTAATCTGCTGCATGAAGCTGTAAGGAAGGCAGGAAAAAACATTCTGGTGTTTTTTCTATCCTAATCTTTATTGCCCTGCTTACAGAAACTACCCACCCAGTCACATGACCCCCCCAGCCACGCCCACCAAGCCACACCCACAGAACCGGTAGTAAAAAAATTTGAATTCCATCACTGGCTTCATCACAGCCTCAGTGTGTTAAATCTCATCCTAGTTTAAGGATGAAATATCTTACTTGGAGTATTTTGGGCTACATCCACTCACTATACATTTAAATTTTAATGTTAATTTTATATTTATTAATAAGTATATATAATATTTATTAATAAATATCTTTTAGCCAAGCCCAAAGCACAGAAATTTGGGCCACTTTAGAATATATGTGTATGTTTAAATGAGAGATGTAAAAATATAGTAAAAAAAAGGACTATGCGGATTTTACTCCAGTAATCATTGCTGACTATAGGGGCAGTGCTCGTCCCCATTTCAAGACCTCTGAGCCAGCACTGTCTGAAGATATTTACATGGTCATGTGACCAGCATGACATCATGGAGCACTGTTGCCTTACCACTGAAATGGTACCTATTTACTTACGTTTGTATGTTTTCAAACTGCTAGGTTGACAGGAGCTGGGGCAAGGATGGGAGCTCACCCCATCCTATGTAGCTTGGGTCTCAAACATGGGCTATTTATTTATTTTATTTATTTACAAAAAATTGTATACCGCCCCCCTCCCAAGGGACTCGGGGCGGTGCACAGCTATTTAAAAACAAGACACATAGAAAAGTTAAAAATAATTTAAAAGATTAAATCAATGGCCCAGATTATAAGAGTTAAAAATTTAAATAATTGAATTAAAAATTTTAAAACCCCGTTAAGTGTTAGGTCAGACCAGCTTGCTGAAATAAATGGGTTTTTAATGTGCGCCGGAAGGTCCGCAGGTCCATAATGGTCCAAATCTCCGGGGGCAGTTCATTCCATAGGGACGCTTTTCATCTGACAAGCTCAGCACTTTAACTACTAACCTACCATGTAGCATGTAAAGACATAAACATTTATGCTATTCACATAGTCCAAAGCTTATCTAATAATCATAGGAAACTTACAAGGTTGAATCAGGAACAATTTAATTATATTAATAATTAAGTAAGGTTTGCGGGTTTGGATATAGATTATCTCCCTGGTCCATGATTAGCAAAAGATTTTAAATTGTGCAAATTCAATTGTTCACTTACAAAGCAGGTTAAATTTATACGTATTTCCCAGAAACAGATTTGATGAGTTTATCTTCTCTAATTAGAATGGTTTCCAAGATGAGGCACTATTCTTTCTTGTCAACTATTGTCCTTTTTTCAGTGCTTTCATTTCATATTACCATTCAGACAAATAGTGTCCATCAACTTTTAACATTAAAGATTCTAATTTCTGAGAAAGATGTCCACCAAACTTAATGTTTCCATTAAGAAAGCAATTCTGATGGCTGCATAGAGTAAGGTAGTACAGTCAAAATACCTCAACAAATTTATAGCATGGTTGCTGAATTCAAATGGAGCATATTTCTTTTAGATCAGTTGTAACTGAGGGCAGTTATAAAGGAACTCTGGGTGATCTTTCCATTTTAATTAAAAATGTTCTGATGTTAGGAACTAATGTTTTTTAGATTGTGGAGCCAAAAGAGGCAAACACTATTTAAAATATGGTGATTATGCTCCTAGGAGGAATATTATGCTGGAGAGAGGAAACCAAGACAAGCATGCTGGCCAACCTGATTCTCCCTCTAGATAAAGTACTTTCTAAATTGGAAGTGGTATATTAGTTTGTAATATGCCACTTCCAGTTTATGAAGCACTTTTTACATATGAAGAAAACAAAAGAAAAATTCGGAGATGTGATCATTTCTGATTAATTTTTCATAAATAAAGCTACTAGATTATTTTGGAAGTTAGATCTTTTGGACTACCTTCCCATATTCTGTTTTTTGTGTGTGTGTGTGTTTTAGCAGATATTTAGAAGACCTTTTTATTTGTTGTTTGTTTGTTTATTTAGTGAATGGTTATTTGAGATACAGTGGGTGATGCTGAGTTAACATTTACTGGTCTTACATAAGAGAACTAGAAGCCCACTTCTGTTTCTTAGAACAAACAGAGGAATTGGGATTCAAATTCCTCATTCCTGTATACTATAACACCCAGAGATGCTGCCTTTGGAATGATCAGATAAGAAGAGGCATAGTCTACAGCTGTATAATGGGCATAGAAAGAAGCTCATAAAGGAACCTCTCTAACTTATCAGGCTGTTTAAAAAAAGAGGATAGGAGATTAGACTTGCAAGATTCTATTAATGTAGCCTTATAATAAAGTTGAATTAGATCATATCATGTTTCTTGTCTGGTCTGCCTAGAAAGGATGACAATGGATCATCAGCATCAAATTGGTGGCCATGACCTAGTGTTTGAAGCCCTAACTTTCTTCAACATGTGTTGTATGCTTCAAAAAAAAATGTGTTGCATAAACACATCAGCATTGGACTTTGTAAACTACAGATATTGCACCATTCCAGAAAACAATTTCGGCACAACAGGCAATCTACAATGGAGAACAGAACCTCTCCCAAATACCTGGTGATCTAATGAAGATGTTTCATGAAGCATTAACCTGTTGATGAATTGTATGGAATTTTATTTGCTAGGGGAAAAGTCATTGATATAAAGTGATTATATGGTATATTTCTACTCATACTCTTTGTTCAATGAGGCTCATTCCTAGAAAAAAAGGGCCTGAGGTGCACTCTTATATCCATTTTCTTAGAAGTAAGTCTTTCTGAACATATTGAAAATCTGCAGAAGTCATTCATAGAATCAGTCCTATTAGAGTATTTATGTCGCAATAGCAATAGCTATATACAGCTTCATAGTGCTTTACAGCCCTCTCTAAGAGGTTTACAGAGTCAGCATGTTGCCCCCAACAATGTGGGTCCTCATTTTACTGACCTCAGAAGGATGGAGGGCTGAGTCACCCTTGAGCCAGTGAGACTTGAACTGCCAACTGCCAGCAGTTTGGCAGCCAGCAGAATTAGCCTGCAATGCTATACTGTAACCATTGCACCACTGTGGTACCTTCTGAAACAACAGAGTTGACCTAGAGGAATAACTGGTTGACCAACTCCATTGTACAACTGTTTGTATCGATTCCATCACCCCAGACAGAGGCCTTAAAGCAGAGTTGAAGATAATAAATAATAATAATTTTAAAACCCTAAACCATAACATCCATATGGAAATCACAGTTTAGTAAACAGAGGAATTGGGATTCAAATTCCTCTTAGAATATCCATCAATAAATATCAATCTAGAATAAATCTAGATGTCTGTAAAGAGATACAGAAATAACTCTATAGTATTGTCAGATTTTTGAAGTTCTAATAAGGTAACCCTATTGGTTTTTAGAATTTAGTCAGTGCTTGCATTATGATGGAAATGCTAGCTCCGCCTTATCATTAGGCAAAGTCTGATATTAACTTGTGAAGAGAGGACAAGCACATATTTCTGGTTTAAAATGGATCTCATTCAATAATTTGATGGACTCTGATTTTTGGCAAATATAGTCTACATGGATCTATACCAGTGGTGGTGGATCTATGGCACGCGTGCCAGAGGTGGCACTCAGAGCCCTCTCTATGGGCATGCAACTCTCTATGAGCACGGAAACCATTTCCCCAACTCAGCTCCACCGTGTTTCTGCATGGCATTTCTCAGCATTGTTTGCAGGGAAACAGAAGTTTCCCTGCAAATGATGAAATAGAAGCTCATGAAAGGAAAAGATCTCGCCTCTTGCAGAGCTGCCAGTGTTATGATGCCCCGCCTCCTGCCAGCCAGCTGGTATTTGAGTCTCTGTCACATGAAAATGTGTGCACATGCGCACATGAGACTTGCACTTGGGCAAGTTTGGACACTTGGTCTCTAAAAGGTTCGCCATCACTGATCTATACCATATGAATGCCAAGAAACAGCTCATTCCATCATAGAATATTTCTAAGTTGTATATATGTTAAATGTAAGACAGTAAATTAAAAAAGATGAACTAAATATTGGCATGAACTGGCTGCAAGCCTATTTTCAAAACTAGAAAGTTTCCTAAAAAAAATAAATGCTCCCAGTCACTCTCAAATTATAGCTGCTATATACAAATTTATTTCCAAATATCCTAGCCTCAAATAGTGATGAATGCATCAAAACTTTGCTATTAAATTATCTCATGGATTTTCTTTGATAGTACAGTCCCCAGCCTTACTCCATCTGGATACAACATACATTTGATTAAAATCCAAACCTAGATTTCAATCAGCAGTTTAGTACTGTAGTGATAGCCTGGATGTAAATTTGGTTCAATTATAGAACTGTTTTGCTGTCCAACTTCACCTATTCATTGTCTTGGCCAGGACAACTCTTGGCAGTTTCATTTGATATAACTCTCCAAAGGACAACTCTTGACAAGCAATCTTTTCTGGAATGACAATACAACTTTAGGCAATCAGCAAATCCCAAAACAACAATCCCTTTTCCTGACCACTTTAATTCTGATGCTGAGTTTCAAGTTGCACATCAAATGTTTATAGATAGGAAACTATGCCAATTTCTTGTGAAATCTTTATGAAGATGTACGGTCCCATTTCTAGGCAAACATATAGGAAGGAAAACAAATTGAAATGGAAACATCTCTCTCTCTCTCTCT
>JAEANM010010202.1:0-14936 GCA_017656035.1 Myanophis thanlyinensis
AAATTTCCTTTTTAAATGATTACAGTTATAAAATATATGTATAGGTAGAGATCATTTTTACATGCTATAGAAATATAACATTATTAATAATAATAAACAACTGCATTTATTATTGTACTAGGGTTTCTTTTAAAAATAAGTCAGCAGCTTTTAGTATAAACCTATCACAGAAAAATAATTAACTGTTTATTATTATTTAAAAACATGATGTCCCCTGTTGGTAGAGAAATGTGAAAAAAATGAAATGGCTACCATATCGCTGCCCTTTTGGCATCAGGCTAAGATTTATTTGGAGACTTATTGGTTGTCCCAGTTTTTTTTTCAGCTCTTATTATATTAATAGTTTTGACATGGATGATGATTTTAGGTCATACCACTGAAATACTATTTATTTTGTTGTTATTTTTTAAATATATACTGAGTTCAATTTTTATGTTTTATTGTTGCATGAAGGTTAAGAATTCCTTAAATCTAGTTTGATTCCTATTCGTTTTCTTGAAAGTGTTAAGAAAGTGGCTTGCCACTATCTTTTGCTGAGATTAAAAAAAATATAATTCTC
The DNA here is from genome assembly GCA_017656035.1 of Myanophis thanlyinensis. Classification (NCBI taxonomy): domain Eukaryota; kingdom Metazoa; phylum Chordata; class Lepidosauria; order Squamata; family Homalopsidae; genus Myanophis; species Myanophis thanlyinensis. Next base: position 560 of record JAEANM010010202.1, read on the forward strand.
AGTATAGCCAAAATTCCCAGTTTATCGCCCATCTAATGCAAGATTCAGTTTTTAATTAGTTTGTTTAATGTCTCCAACACTTGTGTTTGCATGTATTTACTTTGTTTAACAAATAGAATGCATTCAGCACAGAACCGGTATACTTCTAATTAAATGTGTATATAAAAAAAATTACAGATGCGCACTAAATCTAAAAATTACAGATGCGCACCAATAAATAATAATCCATGGAACTCTATATGCTTTACTTCAATCCAAACTGTGTCTTTCCTCAGGGCTGGAATATACATTCTGCATTCTGGTCAAATCTTAAGAGAGCTAAATGTATATGGGGGGAAAGGCCACTCATCAAGGCTTAATACTACCCTCCAGAAATGGCAATATTTCCTGAGAAGAATATCAAGACTGATAATGTCAGCACAGACAGAGGTCACCAGGTCAGAGGCCCAGAGGTAGCTGCTATGGCATGATGGAAGACTAAGTGCCTCATGTCCTTGCCTTTTAAGGCTTGGATCTATTAAGGGAATCAGGCTTCAGGATGCCTGAATTGTCTCTGTGGACTGGGATGGAGGAAAACCTAAAAGCCATTCTCATATTGTCACTGAGGGGACGAGGTTCGTTACATTCAACGATCAGCTGCCACAGCTGTAAGATCATCACTGACGGCAAGAAACCCAAATAAAATATGTCCCAAAAGGCACTTTAAAATATATATATATAAGGCAACTGGACATTCTTCTTTTTTCATTTCACTTCTCATCCAAGAAGCTTCTTCAGTTCTAACCAACCAGTGGGGCATGGAAAGGATTTATACTCTTTGCAAATCAGCCAGTTGTTAACACATGGAGCAACAGCTACTTAGAACTGAAGAAGCTTCTTGGATGAGAAATGAGGTGTCTTCAAGAAAAATCAAGAAAAGTCCAGTTGCCAGTTGATAAAAGCCCCTTTGGGGACAACCATGAACAGGATGACTGAGAACCTCCAGAGACATCCAAATAAAATATGTTTAAGGGGTGACAGGAGAGTCTGTTTTAGACTTTTATGTTTCCATATGGAAAGAATGGAAAACATGAAGAGAGCAGGCCAGATATCAAAGTCTCGTGTTAAATGTTTCCTGCAGCTGTCCAAACAGAACCAGTTTAACCTGGCTTGAAATTGCGACAAGACGTGCCATACTATTTCAAGCATTTGTTCCCAAATGGCACTCTCTAGATATGTTGGAGTACCAAAGACATCATCTCCACCCATTATGCCTTTTATGGAGGTGGCTGACATTCCATTCCTGAAAGGGTCACGATCAGATATTTTCATCGATATCAGCATTTGCATTTATCCAGGTTTTCTTCTTAATTTAATTTTAATTTTATTAAATTTCTTCTTATCAGAAAACACATATGTTGCAGGACTAAATTCCTGGGAGGCCCTAACCTTCTTTAATATAATCTCTCTGTATTTCTTTCAAAACTTTCAGGTTTGTGAAGGGAAAATATATCTTGGTTACTTCTGAAAACTTCAAAAAGGGAGAGGGTTTTGTAGCCTAATTGAACAATACACTGTGCAGGCTGGATCTGCAGAGCAACTTAAAAGCAGTGATTCCCAGGAGAAGGTTAGCTGTTCCTATATTTGAAATGTCAGAAAACATTTAAATACTCCTATTTCAGCTGCTGCCTCCCACCTGAATGGAAACTTGTGTCTGATTGCCAAATCCATCCATGTTTTCCAACACAGTGTTTGTCATAATGTCTCCACTTTAAAAACAACAACAACCCTTTATAGGATATATACTGACATCAGAGGCAACTATGTTAGTAGGAACCAGCTCTACAGTATAAGAGAAATACTGAACAATAATTTCATGTTATTGTGATAGGGGATCTTGTAATCTGAACAACGCTCTCTTGCAATTTTCTCCTCTTGGCCCCTGAACACAATGTGCAAGTAAAGCTTTCATTTTTGGACAGAATTTCATTGTAAATATGGCTTTGACTGAAGAACTAAACATTGTTTTTGATAGCAGTTTTGTCTCTGAAATAAACTGACATACAAACTATATAATCACTGATGCTGCAACAATATCGCTTTATTCCAGGGAATCAACTCTCACATAATCCAGTTTTTCTATTTGGCACAGGAAATTGCCATTTATTTCTGTCCTTGGGAAATAATGATAATATGTACCTCTATTTTTGCAACATTTTCTTTTTAGGTTGTGCCCATGTTACAGAGATGCTATAACTGTTTAGCCCTGGGAACATTTTTTGTTATCATATGCATCATAATATGTGATTTATTTTTTATGTCCCAAATACCAATTCATGTTGAGCTTGATCATTATTGTCCCAAAGCAATCTGCCTCCTGTATCACTTTGTGACTTCTTTAAATTTGCATTTCCTTTCCTAGTGATTATTAAGCCCTTAAATTCCAACACAAAGCTCCCAATTCCTCTAACGTCTTTTTAAAATTGTCCTTTTGGTCTCAGAGCTGTATTACAACTGTTGTTTTTTTTTAGAGTTGTGAAGAGTAACTGTCCATTTCCTGCAACAAGGAATATACCTTTTGCAAATTCCAGTGTCCAAAATACTAGATAAATAGCACAGCCCATCTAAGAAGCTTCCCTATTCTATCCCAAACGGTTGAAGTAAGGCATCAGTTATGTATCGTCTCTGGATCTTGAGAAACTCAGAACTAAATGGTTGAAACCATAGTGAACACCAGATGTTGGTGAGAGGGGAAAATAGAAGTGGCATTTCAGAGAACAGGATTCCCTTGTTATAAAATAGATCAGAAATGCAGGATGATTGTTCAGACAAATTACCAGAGTCATGGCCCCCTCCCCCACTCATTTCTTGGACTTTTCTGTTGGGCTGTCTTTAGTGGTTTGTCTCCCAGCAATAAACCAGCTGATTAAGCTACTTAAGAAATCCCTTTCCAGATTTCAGCTCTTTGGCCACAGTGATGAGTTGGTTTTTTGTTTAGATCCTGGCTATCACACCACATTTCCTGATTGATAATTTCCCCTGCTTTTCCCTCCACCCAGCCTTTCCTACTTTTTCCCTCCATCTGTTTTTCTTTGCAGCTTGTCTTTTGAGGACTGCTCTTTGTAGGTATGTTTCTCTGTATGTGTATGGTGGTGGGGAGGAACGTGAACCGTTTCATAGTTCTTCCTAGCACTTGGGAGAAACTTTGTAGCTCTCTTGCCACCTTGAAAGAAAAGGAAAGGAGGGTTCTGCTATTAAAACTGTTGAATGGTCAGCATTTCCACAACTGAACCAGTAGTGACTGATCTTTCCCTGGAGGCAGCCCAGCCTAAAATGGCTGACAAAGCAAAGAGACGACTGAACGGACACCTGAGGGCACAACTGGAGCAAAGGCCCTTGTGTAAGACAGAACAATGTGAATAAGTAAGTAGTGGATGTCCTGCTTCAGCCTGCAGAGGTGGGTGAAACACTACAGTACTTCTAATGCCGAGCAAGGAAACTTCTTACCAGGGAGCTACAGGTAGTTCTTGGCTTATGACCGGTTACTTAATTTAGCCATACTCATGTGACTCGCAGTCACATGATCACATTTTGGGCATTCATTATGGCCATTTGTAGCATTCTGAGGCCACATGACCACAATTTACATTTTAGCTGGAAACTGGTATTCATTTAAGATTTCCAGCAAAATAGGTGGGTTCACTTAATGACTATGGCATTCACTTAATGACCACAGCCACTATACAACACACTATACAACCACCGCTTAATGATCACTGCAAAAACAGGTTGTAAAGTGGGTGTGGCCATGTGATGACCCACTCAGTGACCATCACAATTTACGACCTGTCGAGGACTACTTGTATGGGTGGACTGTGTTTCATTTCATCTCTTCTTGACCTTCAGTTCCATTCTTGCACTGGGGAAAGTAGGAAATGCTGGTCAGTCCTTAGCCCAGGGGTGTTAAACTCAAGGTCTGGGGGCCAGATCCAGCCTGCGGGGTGCTGGGCCCGTGCGACCACCTTGGAAAGAGCAAAGGATCGGCCCGAGTGCTCCGTTTTCAGCTAGGATGCTCTCCTGCAACCCTCTGCCAGTGAAAACAGAGCTTGGGAGACTCCTGAGCTCTGTTTTCGCTGGCAGAGGGTTGCAGGAGGCCATTCCAGCTGAAAACAGAGCTCGGGAGCCTGTTTTCACTGGCAGAGAACTCAGGCCACCATAGGAGCTTCTGACATGAGTGATGTCAAGCTGGCCACACCCACCCTGGCCACGTGCATCCTGGCCCACTGAGGTCAAACACATGCTGCCCTCAATGAAATCGAGTTTGACACCCCTGCCTTAGCCTAATACCCCTGAAGCAAACATAAATGGTCTAGCAGGCAAGAAGCCCACAAATCCTCATAAAGAGGCACCTTTGTATAATCTGGAACGGGGCGAAATATGACCGGTTTTCTTACTGGTTCGGTGCGTATGCATGCATGTCAATCGTGCTGCAGCATGGTGGTTTAACGGACTTTTAGAGGCACCAGAGGCAGCAGGGATCATCAGGAAGGCTCCGCAGACACTCAAAACAGGTGATTTAGGTAAGTAAAAAAAAAACGGAGCACGTATAAGGAAGAATAGGGTATCGGGTGGGTGGATGGGGCCAATTTCAACCTTCTACTATCGGTTCAGCTGAACTGGCTAGAACCGGCTGAATTTCACCTCTGATCTGGGAGATATTACCATGGCCTAGAAGGCCACCTCTGGAAATTTTGTAAAAATTAATTTCTCTAAGGAATTACGTGCAAAGCCTCTGGGTTGCATCTCTAATTTATTTAATCCTAATATCTGCACCAGTTGTTCTATGTAACAACTACAAACCCACAATCCAATGGTCTTTGAGTCTCTGAGATCATTTTAGTGTGATGCTTATGCAGATCATTTATCTCTCCTGTGTTTGAAATGGAGCCTGAGCTTTTCTTCCCTTCCTGCTTGCCAAGTCCAATGCGCTCCTGATTTTAAAAATGGGCATATGATTCAGCATTCAAAAGCTCTTTGGTTTTGGTTTTAATGAAATATTTCATTGCAATTTTCTCTTGGAGAAAATGACATTGTCAGTGACATTTTCTCTCCCTGACCACAAGCACAAACAGTCAATGAAGGCTAAAATATATAGACAAAGACCCGTTGTAAACATCCAAACATCTTAATCTTTCAAGGTATGCTTCAAAAATTGATTTCATGTTCATAATTTTAAAAGAGTTTGTTCTTTTCATTTAATTACTTTTTTTCAAGTTGTCCTTGGATCTCTTTCTGTTCATTGGAATTTGTCCGTAGCTAATTTTATGATGTATACATTGGATCCATATAGTTTCTCAGTCTGCTCTTTCAAATAAAAAAAAATAACACTAATGAGAAAAAACCCACCTCTACTAATAAAGGATATTTCTATCTACCTAGCAAAGACAAGGTGGCAGGCTTTGTAAATAGGATCCAGTTTCCTTGTAGAAAATTCAGTCGTCTCCTTGTTCAATATATTTGTATTCCTACCAGTTTCCAAGTGCATTTTCTATATCACTTCCCACTCTAAGAACATTTGTCTTCGGTCCCTAAACTCTAAATTTTCTCCCTCAGTGGAATAGGAGAATATCTTCTTTATGCAATCCGTTTACGATACTCATTCATACAAGACAACATTTGAGAATTAGCAGCTTTGCCCCCAAAGAAGCCATTTCTTCTACGAAAATATATAAGACGGGCATGTCCACTTTGAAGCTCTCTAAATCAATCAATATAATCAATATTCAAAGCAATATTCAGTATGCTAAATGCACAATCAAGTTTAGCCAAAGTAACTGTTTGGGGTTACTGTTTGATCTGGCAATGGAAAGAGATGTTCCTCTTGTTGAAAAGGAAAACTTATTCACTGTGAACGGCCCAGGGATAGCCATGGTGACTTTTGCCCAGAAATGGGCTAATCCTAAACAGACAAAAGGAACAGAAGGGCATGGTGATATCACCTTCAGAACAGAGTTGATTTGACTTGCAGGACATTGGAACAAAAACGACCTAGCCTGCTCAAATGGTCTTGCAGCCAAACCCAAGAGAAGCTACCTTCAGCGGTTGAGGAAGAAGGACTTAATGCTCTGGAGGATGGGATATTTTTGCTTCTGCCGCAGCTTCTTGCGGATGATGGGGATCCAGACAAGCCCGCACACAAGCATCATGAGGCCAAGGGAAAGGAAAGCCGGACCACACAGCTTAAATACCTCCTTGGTTATGTTGCTGGTTTTGTTGCCCCTTTCGTTGCTTAGGCTGCTAGTGGTTGTGTTGTTTCTGTCCAGGGTGAGGCAAGTCAGACTAGTAATGGCAATCCCAAAGAGGAACACTGCCCCGCCTACTGAGAGCACGATGACTGGTTTGTGGTAAATGTCCCATTTGTTCCGGGGAGGAGTATTCCAGCCAGACTCACTCCGAGAACTGATGCACAAGGTACTGGCTGTTTGGCTGGCCAGCAAGTCTTTGGACTCAGGGGACTTCTCTCCTGCCTCCATTTCTTTGGTTTGGGTTTCCATGGCTACCGGTTTTATAGGCTCACAGCATTAGCACCTCTGGAGATGAGTGGGGAAGAGAGAGGAACAGAGAGAGAAAGAAAGGAATTGAGGTTATTTGAGCAGTCTTAGATATGATTCTCCACTTCTGCCCAAGCCATGGACCATTATTTATTAATGTTATTTATGGGCAGGGCTGACTCATTGTTTCAACCATACACCAAGGCTAGGACCTAAATCCAGGAAAGGGCATTTTGTGAGCTTTTTGCATGCCTTTGCCTGAAATTCCAGCCTCTGATCAAGGTCGCTTGAGAGAACGTGATACAACGGGTGTATGATTTTAGAACTCTGCTTCAGTGGAAGCACACTCATCAGATTTCAGTGATTGCTTCATGGTTAGGCCCAGGACAAATTGCCCTTTGGACAGAAAAGGAACCATATTGCACAGGCCCTAAAAAAAGGACCCTATATATTGGCTTCAAAGTTCTTCCATCTAGATCAGGGGTGTCAAACTCAATTTCATTGAGGGTGCACATCAAGGTTGTGTTTGACCTCGAGTGGCCAGGATCGGCATGGCCAGGGTGGTCATGGCCTGCTTGACATCACTCATGTTGGGGCACTTGTGGTGGCCAACTGCTAAGGTAGGACTTCCCCTCATACTTTCCCTCACTCTCATTATAATCTCCCTCCCTCCCGTCCTTCCTTCCTTCCCTTCTTTTTCCTCCCTTCGTCCTTCTCCTTTCTTCGTCCGTCCCGTCTTTCCTTATTTTTCCTTTCTTGCTCTCTTCCCATATTTCCTTCTTTGTCTTTCCTCTTTCCCTTTCTCCTTTCCTGTCCCTTCTTGCATACTCAAATACAAAAGGGAAAACATTTCTCCTTTTGTTTTGTTTTTAGTTTGTTTTGCTAGCTCTCTGTCAGCAAAAACGGAGCTCGGGAGATCTGCATGTGGCTTCTCCAGGTCCTGTTTTTGGCCAAGACAGCCTCCTCTTGAAAACAGAGGCCAGGGGGCTGCATACAGCCCTCCTATGCTCCATTTTTACTGGCAGAGGCACCACGGACTGGTCCTTTGCTGTTTCAAGGGCAGCTCCATGGGCCACATCTAAACTGCCGACAGACCAGATCTGGCCAGTGGGCCTTGAGTTTGACACCCCTGATGCAGATTGTACTAGCTTAAAAAAACGAGGTCTTTTTTATTTATTTCTTGACTGCTAATTCTCATGGCAAATGACAGGGTGGTGGGACAACAGGAACCCCCCCCAAAATATTTCACCTACTCAAAAACATTCTCAAACTGGAAGATGGTGGATTATTCCATTTCCTAATAGGAAGGCTTTTAGCTGCTCCAATGTTTGGTTGAAATTTCAGGCTCTGAAGCCAAGCTAAACTTCTTTAGGGAGATTCAACAAGTTTATTCTGGTCTCTGATAGTCGCTAGCCAGCAAAGTCCTTCATTCAGTCTGACACAAATTAATCCAATGCACGTTCAATTTATGGCTTAGCTGTTTCATTATTTATTAAAAACTGCTTTTCCCAACCTGATGCCCCCCAATCTGGGTCCTGCTGTCTGGGAAGCATGTGGAGCTAAAGACACAACAGAACTGGAGGATAGTAGATTGGTAAAGGCTACTTTAAAGCCCCTGCTTTTCTTTCAAACCAGCATACCAAAGCAACATAAAAATTAACATTAAATCTTGGGGGCTTTGTATTGTGAGATGGTTCTAAAATTGGTGAAAAGTTGAATTCTGATTGTGAGCATCCATGGCATCCATGGGCATGCATGACAACAAGAGGTACTGGTAAATGATAAAATGGGCACCACAACATCACTACACAAACACTGCCTCACATATTTGTATTTGCTGTTATGAGGGCAAAGCTTGCGATAATACACATGTTATATTTTGATTTTGTGGTTAGGAATGGTTGCCTATGTCTAAATCTTCAGATGGACAAATTAGATTTGACCCAGAGTCCCAAAGGTGCTTTTTCAAAAGGCAACTGGACTTTTCCCTCCCTTGAAGATGTTTTGCTTCTCATCCAAGAAGCTCCAACAGTTCTAATTGAATGGTGGAGAATGGAAGGATTTATATTTCTGTCAGAATATAAATCCTTTCATTCTCCACCATTAAGTCAGAATTGAAGAAGCTTCTTGGATGAGAAGCAAAATGTCTTCAAGGAAAAACAAAGGAAGTCCATCCAGTTGCCTTTTAAAAAAGCCCCTTTGAGACAACCAGGACCTGGATGGTTGAACATCTCCATAGACATCTGACCCAGAGATGGAGGTTCCTTGTTGTTTTATCTATGATCCATATATAGGTCTTCACACTGCTTTGCTGATATCACATTTATCAAGTGCTTTTTCTGTGTTGCGCTATTCTGATTATATCTCTGTTTAGGTTCTTCTATAGCAGGGTGTTTAATCCTCATGACATGGGCACGGTAGGGCATTTAATCCAGGCAGCAAACAGTTTAATGAAATTCATTCATTCACTCATTTAGTCTACTCAATAAATCACAATTTTTTAAATTTAATCTATGTGTATTGTTGTATGCCACCTAGGGTCACTTCTGGTGAGCTGGGTAGCTTTATAAATCTGATTGATAAACAAACAAATAAATGGCACTTTTGCATACAGATGAACCATAATATAAAATGCATAACAGCAACTGCGGAATAGATAGACCAAAGATAGAGGACATATCTATTTCACAGGGTCCATTAGCCCCCAGGGGCCGAGGTTCAGAGATCTAGCTCTTCTTTCAGGAGACAATATCCAAGCATCACATAATTAACATGGTTTTACAAGCGGCAGCAATGACAATTCATGACATTACAGGAATGTAAATAATGAAATGTTTTAACACAGTGGGATGGCTTTGGTAGGCCAATAATATCTGTTAAAGATAATACTGTAGTTGTCAAAGATTTGTCAAAGCAGCTGAAGGTTCTGGTTCAACATGAGGTGAGAGATGTGGGAATGTGGAGTTGCTTATGCTGCACGTTGCTTGCTGTGTCTGATTTATGCTAATTCACTTATTTAGGCTATATTGTACCTACTGTATTATGCCTTATAAATAATGGAATTTGTTTAGTATTTCCTCCAAATAAATCATTTATATATTCTGTTTCCATGTACATACATTTATACATGTGCTAAACCATCCAACAAACAGCTCTACCACATCAATTCTTTTCAGCTATCCCATCTCTTTGCAGCAGTCTTCAATATATCGATCTGTAACTGAAATGGATATTTATCCCAGCGCAGACTGATAGAGCTGCAAATGACATCAAAGTCCATCCATAACCAATAAAGTTACAGATATCTTAATTTACTCCCCCCAGATGGAGCTTGGTTGGAAAATAAAGGCCTGCACAGATTTTGGTAAGGTTTGAAAGCCTTGATCCCATCCTAAAGGGATCCTTGCAAATTTAGTCTCCTTTTATAAGAAAACAGCAGCTATAGATAGACATCGACTTACAACAGTTTGTTTAGTCAGTTACAACAGCAGTGATCTATGGCCATTTTTCAGAGTTACGACCGTTGCATCATTCCCCATGATCACGTGATTAAAATTCAGATGCTTGGCAGCTGGCTCATACTTATGATGGTTGAGGTCATGTGATCACCTTTTGCAAACTTTTGACAAGCAAAGTTAATGGGGAAGCCAAATTCACTTCACTGTGTTACTAATTTAGCAATTGCAGTCCTTCGTTTAACAACTGTGGCAAGAAAGGTTGTAAAAATGGAGCAAAATTCACTTAACAACTGTCTTGTTCAATTCACAGAAATGTTGGGCTCAGTTGCAATTGTGTGGACTGCCTGTATTTATATATTTCTGAGGTCAGTTCAGAAACCAAGCTCCATTTTGACTACCTTCACTTCAGATTCTGACTAAAATGGACAATCTGTGATGGAGATTATTTAAAAAACAACAACAATAAATGCCACACTGAATCTCAAAACTAAGTTCTCTGTTCTTTAGCCAAGCTAACACACACTGTACTGCAGTACATTACCCCATACCATATAAATACCCAAAATAACAGAACAACCATGGTACTTTGGCATGTATTCTGATACAACATTTTGTAGCTGTCAAAGCAAAGTCACCTGACCTTTGGTTATCTGCAGGAGAAATGGACTTGTGGGCACATCTAGAATTCTGAGATCACATAGCAGATGGTCTCGCTGGAAATAATTGCTACAGTGAACCTTGCATGGACAATCACAAAATATTTCATTATGAAATGGCAAGCACATGGAGCTGTACCTCTCTAACCTCTCTAGCCTTGAACATCTGGATATACTTCAATATATTGAGTATATTAAAAATATACTTTATATTTTTCAAAGCAGATAGCCATACTTCCAAACAAAGCAATGAATTAAAGTACAGCCATTAGCTATTTCCTAAACATGTATGTAGGCCTAATGGGGCTTGGAAATGTGTTTTTTTTTTAAATCAAGAATTAGAAATTGTCTGCTTGCATTTGAGCATGCCAGTTTCCTATTTTTAAAAAAACAAAAAACAAAAAGCTTAATGAATTAAAATAAGGTAGGGCAGAAAACCTATGGGTATTCTTATTGTTGTTTTCTGGCCATGGCATACTATACTTGCCATTAGATACTATACTGTGCTACAGCTCATATTTTTAGTCATTTCATACTAGAATTATATACATAGTTTTGCATGTATTGGTAGAATGACTATGTCACAAGTTAGGACCTAGTGGAATGTAGCATTGTCAACGTATTTCTGAAATCCCTGAGTTTGCATGGAATTTTCCTGTGGACTGAAACAGAAAAATAAAATAAAGCACAGCTTCTCCACCCTTGCATTAAAGGGAATTAAATGTGAAGAACACCGGGCGCATGCCAATTAAGGAAAGACACTTCTTCCAATGGTATTTCAAATCTCTGTTTTACCTTTTCTTTAAGTTACATTCTAGATTCTAGAAAATATTATTTGCTGACTCTTAGGTTGATTTAATGCTCAGAACAACTTTATGGAAGAAAGATTGCCTAGAAACCTCTTTGTCAAGATATCTACTCTCTAGCAATTTGTCTCAATTATCCAACTGGGAGTTATTTAGGTGAGATGGGTGTTATGGAAATGTGATCAATAAATAAAACAAATTAAGAAATTTGGGAAATATTTGTGAATTTAAGAACATTACTCACAAAAGATTTAAATGTTAGGAATCTAGATTATGTTTCATCATCCAGGGCTGTCTGTACATTCATAGATACTTTTCAAATTCTTCAAGGTTTTCAGCAGAACAATGACTCTGAGTATCTTGCTTGAAACCTCTGAAACCAAAGGTACAAGATGTTCTACTTCCTCATGATAGCCAGGTAAGGTTGGGCACACAAACTGGAATCTCTCTCAATTTAATAGCTGTTGTGTGGGGGAAGTGGTTTCTAAACTTGGTTAGAAACTAAAGGAAGCTGAAAGCAGTTTCCTTTGTGTTCTTACCGTTCCAGAAAACCTTGGGAGGATGTGAATGTCACACCACCTCACAATCCTTCTGGTGGTTTGTTTGGTTCAATCAATAACCTAAGAGATTTGATCCCTTGATTTTTGTCATCAGACTTTCAATTTTTAATGCTAGTCTGCTCCTCTTGGAGGGAAAAGCTTTTGGTGTCTTAGCTAGATGTACCAGAGTTAATTTGTTATAATATTTTTGAAGCCCTGAAGCAAAATACAAACCCTTCTAGTACTCTCCATAGATTCTCCATTTATGTAGCTTTAATAGAAAACAGAACACACAGAGCACTGGCAAATTGTAATAAATTTGAGGCCAAACATGCACAGACACTTTTCTTATTCCACATAGTCTCAAGAGGTTAGTTTGTGAAGAAAATGACAATGATGTTCAACCACAGAAAGGACAGGACAGGACAACACTAGTAGGAAAGGGATGAAGTATTATCCAGATATTTAAGCAAGGCCTGAATGCTCAGAAGCTAACATACAGAGGAAGTGCCGAAGTTACAATCCCTCCTGCAGAGGAAGTAAATGGGTTGCAGAATCTTAATTTGTCTCTGTCTGAGATTGTGATATTTGAACTATTTTTATTTTATTTATTTATTTTGTTTTATTTATCAAACATGTACAAGACAACAGGTATAGGTATAACATAAACAAAGGAAGTAGGCACAGATAAATGGCAACACTAAGACAGGGATGGTAAGCACACTGGTGTGCTTATGCACGCCTCCTGTACGGACCTCTTAGGAATGGGGTGAGGTCCACGGTAGACAGTTTGAGGTTGAAGCTGTGAGGGTTTGAGTCTGTCACAATAGAGTCAGATACTAAAATTATCCACAGCCCTTCTTTGAAGATAATAGAAACAGTCTATCTGATAGTTTACTTGGAAGGCTCCCAATTTGAGGAGTGTAAGCACAGCCTTTGCAATTTGCATCTGCAGATTGTTGCGAGGCTTCTCATTGATCCAAGTTGTCTTCACATAATCCTATACTAAAGCTTCTGTGCCACCAGGACAGATTACACTAATAGATCTCTGGATAATTTGTAGTACATTAGTGAAAATGCCCGATGCCATATCTTTAACTGAAACGACTTCCCCTTGCAAAAGTGGTAATGCTGAAATGAAGGAAACTCATGGTGACCGAGTGGATTCTCGTGAAAAAAGACTGTGTGTTGAATTCCAGCATTTATTAAACATATCTTGGCTTCACAATATTTTCATTTGAAGCCCAGACTTTTGCACCGGGTTTTAGTTGGTGGATCTCTGGATTCTAGTAAGATTAAAAAAACAACAATAACAACTAGATCCAACAAAGGCTAAGCCTGCCCATCCCTGAACTGCATAATTAACAGCTTGTTTTCCCCGGTTTCTTTCAAGAAGACAGAATTCGGGCTGCCTTTTGTTGGGAAACTCCCAAGTTATTATTTTGGAATCTTGATCTGCCAGTTGACTTGAGCAGAAGCACCACACAAAAGTTTGGCCTCTCACTGAAGCTTCTGAATCGTATTTGCAGTTTTTAACTACCGAATGTGGGTGGAACTGAAACAGAAAGCTTGTTTACTCTGCACTGATTCCCAGCATTTTTTCAGCTCACGCAAAGAAGCAAATGTTATGTTAATTTCAACTGGATTAAATAGCTTCCAGCAAAAGAAAAACAAATCAGTTAAGAACCATTTTTGAGTGTCTGGGATGTTTAGTTCCTCTGAGATACTGATTTAATTAATAGCTGTGGGTTTCCTGGTGATTCGTTTCTATCTGTCACAGAGCTACCAGTCACCCAGTTAGAATATCAAGTATTTGTACTTACAGAATTGGTGGCTTCCATCAGTTGGCTTGCAGTCCCGAATATTCATGGAATGTATCTTAGGTGGATGTTGAAATTCGCTAAGTAGCTTTGCTTCCAGCTTCAGATATCCCCCACTTCTGATATTATCTGCACTGAGTGGCTCAGAATTCTTGGAGCCTTTTCCAGCTCAGATGAGCTCACTCGCTTAGTGGCCATCAGCTTGCCTTAACCCTTCCCTTGCTGGAACTCCAGCCAGGGTATAAACTGCAATACACATTGTTGTCCTTTAGCAAGCAAACCATTCTGCATGTAAGGAAGGGAAGGCAGAGGCAGACTGTGATGTCAGGTTGGTCGAAGGAAGGAGCTTCAACAACAATACAACAGAACCAGAAAGACCGATTCTGAAAGCATCATTTGAATGTTAATGCACATTCTTCCTTTCCTTCAGAGTTCTCTGATCAAAACTTTTTCATTTTTTGCTTCATCCCTAAATGCACAACATTTCTGCAGTAAAATAAACACAGAATATTTTACTATTTTCACACTTGGGCTTAAAGTAAAGAAAACAAACAACAAAAAACAAACA
>JAEANM010010203.1:0-15922 GCA_017656035.1 Myanophis thanlyinensis
TCAAGGCGTCAGGCCAAACCAGCTAGCTGAAAAAGATGGGTCTTCAATGCACGTCGGAAAACTCTCAGGTCAGTGATATAGAAGGGATAGAATCTTTTTTTAAAGTTTCTCAACTGGATCAATAGTTGGTTAGGCTCTTTTTTTCAACATATACTTCTTTCAGCTGTTCCTGTTAGGAGTCCCCACAGCGAATCATCTGTTTCCACCTAACACCTTTTTTCCCCCAAAGGTATACAATATTAGTATATAAACTAAGCATACACAATACATGTAAATCCCTCTGTGTTTAGGCTATCCTTTGCCTGGATCACAGGAATTATTCTTTTTGTCCTTTTAGCAGGGTTTCTGTACTTCTGACAAAAGTCCATCCTATAACTGACTGCTGCTGTCTTAGATGCATATAATTTGGATAGTTTATTGGATTTTGTCAAAAATAAAAAAAAATATTTTAATAATGTTCTGTTGGTCAGCTGCCATAAAATATCTTGTTGTGAATAGAATTTATATACAGCATTTAGGGATAAAAACCTCAAGGCCTAAAATGTCTCATCTAGTTTTGGTGTATTTGGGTATAGGTGTGTGGGTGGGTGGTTGTGTTTTTACATGGAATTCTAAGTTTATTTGAGTTCCCATGTTTACATGGAATGTTAATTTGTTTTTGTGATTGGCTGAACCTTTATTGTAAAACAAATATTTTATAGGAAATGTTCCTATAAATGTTATTTTGGAGTCTTCTGAAATGTGACTGTGAAACATGGAAAAAAAGGTGTGGAATGACATTTCAAGGAGAGACAATGAGTGAATTGAATTGTTGCAGGAAAAGGGCTGAAGATCATTGATTCTCCTTTCTCTTATTTCACTTTCCTGTTTAATCAAGGAAGGCTCAGATAGACATAGAACTTAGAAGAGTGCAGTGTTTACTATTTTGTTTCTATCACAGCTGAAAATATTAAATCGGAAGTATTTGTAATATGTGAAGTCTTCTTCACCTGTATGCGAGAGAGGGAGAAAGAGGAGAACAGTCTTCTGATAGCAAATTCTTCATAAATGTAGTTATAAAGAGGGACTTTTATTTGGATTCCACTATTGTAATGTGTTCAGTTGGAATAATTTTAGACCTCACCATCCTGTTTGTTTTGGATTCTTTTCACTTATAAAACTCTTAACTTGAAAGGCAAAACAAAGTGATATAACCCATGTTCTTTAAGTAGAATAGTTGGGTTTGCAAATCATACTAAATGAAGAGTCCACAATTTTTAGGTCATGTTTTAACTTTGGACAGCACACAACCCACACAACATGGCTACCATCATAGAACTGGTGATTCACTAAGTACCAAAACTAGGAGATTCCTGCTAACCACCATTCATTATCTTTCTGCTATCTGCATTTTTAAACAGAGACCTAAATTTCAGCTCCCTATCATTTTTGTTTTCCAAGACTGCTTTTAGAATAAATTTGCAGGCTGAGAAGCATCCTTGAAAAAAAAAAGTATGCTTAATCATGGCACTTTGTTTTGAAGTGTAGTACTTCCCATTTCTATCATTTAGAACAGGGATTCCCAACCTTTTCTATATTCCGTGCCCCTAGAATGCTTCTGATATATTCCAGCACCTCTTAAATAAATTATATGCATATAATTATACATATATGCTATAATTTTGAAGCTTCTAAACCCAAGTTTTCACAGCACACACACACCCTTGGGAACCCTTGATTTAGACAGTCTATAAATGAAGAAAATCATGTGTGCCATAGAGATAGTTAAACATAAAGAGAGGTGCTCTGAAGTATTGTATTTGGATAAAGTATATGACCATTAAAAGGTGCTATATGAAATCTATCTCCTCAACTCCTATTGTGATGGCTTATCCTGGTAGGTGGATGTTCCTTGGAGGGATGAACAAAGAATGCCATCAGTTTATGAAAAGACCATTTAATCCCAGCAGGGTCATTCAAGGTATGAATAGTCCAGTTAAAGCAACTTTGCATTTATGTTGACTACAGTGCTTTAAGAAGAAGCTGTAAATGAATGGTCACTTCAGTGACAATAGTAAAGGTAATGTTTCATACTGTACATGAGAAGGCAGGGGTTAACCATTCCTGTATTCAGTCAAGAAAAGCACATGGACAGGCAAGATAAATAACTAATGATATAATGATATATAGTGTATATCCTCAGGGTTGGGAGCAGCTGCCATCCATTAGCAATGAGGAGGAGGTAGAGTCCACACCTCCTCCTGAGCCAAGGACATGTAAGAGCAGAGGAAACAGGCACAACGCTGGTCAGCTAGATAACTCAGGAGGCAACCACACTTCTCATGAAAGGCTGCACCAGCATTGCCTATTTAACCCTGCCCTGAGGACTAGAGTGTTGCTGGAACAATGTGCTCAATTCTGTGCCTTGTGTGTTTGTGCCCTATTCTGGTCTGTTCAACTCCTGGATTACTTTCATAGATTTTGTGTGCCCCCATTGGACTTGGTTGCCCAGTGACTACTGAGTTTGGAATCTAGACTGGTGCAACAGGGGTGCTTTCCCAAGACTTGTTTGGGGGGAGGGGAGGGTGTTGAATAAAATACCTGTAGAACTCCTTCCAATATGTGCATGTGAGGGGCAGGAGCAGAGTAGCCCCCAGTGGTGAGTGGTATTTGTGTTTTTATGTTCAGCTGCCAAGATAGGTCACTAAAATATATCAAGGTTCTGACAATTTGGAAAAGTTATTTTACTGAAGGTTTTTAAACAAAATGAAACTACAGAAGAATTTAAAACCTGGGAGGAGAATGCATATTAACAACGAATAGTGACAATTATTGTGAAAGGAATATTCTTTGCAAGTTTCCAAGTAGGTAAAGTATAACGGTGCCCATTCTGTCCCTTACTAATTGCTTTCCTTGCAAACTGGATTTTAAAAAAACTTCAATTAAAATTCAAGAAGAAGAATATAAGGTGAAATGTTATACTGATGATATAGTATTAAGAATTATGCAATCACAGAGCTCTGCAGGACAGCTAATAAGTAATTAATGACTTTGGTTGCTTTTCTGGATTCAAAATTAATGAAAAGAAAATGAAGGCACTTAACCCCCGGTTAGAAAATGCTGTGAAAAAACCAGACTGGTGATGAGATAACAAAAGACTAGGTTAACCAAGTCCATCTGACAGGAAGCAATAAAGATACATTTCAAAGCAATTGCAACAAATGATGGAAAGAAATAAAGCAAGTTCTCAAAATATAGAGAGATCTGAAATTTTCCTGGCTAGGACTTAATACAATGATTAAAAATGAATATATTACCTCAAATGAACTTTCAATCCCAAATGGCATCATTTCCAATTTAGACAATTGCTAAAGAACAAGCAACAGATTCATATGAAGAAGGGAAAAAAACCCAATAAAAGAAAGACATTATTTTACAGGATTAAAAAAAAAAGAGGTAGGCTGGCCTCCTCCAATCCAAGATTGTACTCTAGAGAGAGCTGCCTATCATGGATAACACAACAGATAAAATATCTAAACAACTGAACATTATTAAAAGAAGGGGCAGGTCAAAGTGATAGACTTCATGGAATCTGTGATAGGAAGAAACAAAAATAATAATTTGAAAGTACACGCAATAAGACACAGTATTAAAAATGATTTTTTTAAAGCAAGAATAAGACAATTTAACCTCTAGCCTCACTAACAAATGGTTTTCAAGGATAATTTAAATAAAAAAGATTGGAGTATATACAGTATGCTAACATGATATATCTGGATTTAAGAAACAGATTAAAGACATCAGGAACTGCACAGTAAAAGTACTTTACCATGCTTATTGAATTTATAAACTGGAAAAATTAAATGATCCCAAAAAAGAAGGGATTTATATTATGATGTATTTGTAGCCTGCCTGTATTATTTTTACAAATAGGCTGTAAACATATCCAACTCCACTTTCCTCCTCCTATTTTTTCTACAACAGGTGTCAAATTCAAGGCCCAGGGGCCAGATGTGGCCCCCGGAGTGCTTAGTTCTGGCCCACAGGGCTGCCCTGGAAACAGCAAAGGACCGGCCCACAATGCCTCTGCCAGTGAAAACTGAGCTTGGGAGGGGCTGCATGATGCACTCCTGAGCTCCATTTTCATTGGCAGAGGGTTGTGGGAGGCCATTGCAGCTGAAAACGGAGTTTGTGAGGACCGCTGGCAGCACTCCCAAGTTCCGTTTTTGCTGGCACAGAATTGCAGGAGGCTATTGCAGCTGAAACGGAACTTGAGATCCCGTTTTTGCTGGAAGAGCACTTGGGCCACCACAGGTGTGTTGAGCTGGACATGTCCTCCTCTGGCTATGCCCCCTCAAGCTCAAACATAACCCTAATGCAGCCCTCAATGAAATCAAATTTGACACCTTTGCTCTACAGCAATAACAACCCTGTGAGTAGGTTTGGCTAAGAGAGTGACTGGCCCAAAGTCACCTGTCTGGCTTTCATGCCTAAGGTGGGACTTGAACTCACAGTCTCCTATTTTCTACCCTGGTGCCTTAACCACACTAGACCAAACTGGCTTTGAAATTTTATACAATACAAATTATTATATAAAAATAATGTATGAATTGTTGCTGAATATTACCCAGACACAGAACAAATTAAAAACAGTATGACAGTTTGTGGTGCAAAATTTGAGAGAAATAATTACAGTGAATAAATCAAAAGGATTTGGGGGGAAATCAAGAACATTTGTTCCAGCTACAATTTAGGAGAAAATAGTATAAAATGTACTACAGATGGTATATAACACCATCTATGATTGCTAAGATAAAAGCAAAGAATAAGAATGTTGGAAGTGCTATAACAATGAAGGAATCTTTTACCACAGCTTGTGGTCATGGTAAGAAAAATCCAAAAGTATTAGAAACAAAAACATCAAAAGTTAAAAATAAAATAAAAAGAACATTTGAATTGAAACCACAGACTTTTTTGTTAGATATAATTTCATAAAAAACATAAGCAGAAATGCTACAATTGACTGAGATATATGTTTGTTGCAGCAACAATAAGCCTAACACAACATTGAAAAGGTGATACTTGCATCATCAGACTGGTAGATAAAAATGGAAGAACATGGTACAATTGTGTGTATGTGTAGATAGATATAGGTATATAGATATGTAGAGCTATCCCTGATTTAGACTTTCAGGTAACATTTTTATTAATCAAATAGAAATAACCACGATTATTAATGATTGTTGCAAAGTTCAAATATTTAAACTGGCTAGTGGCTGGGGATAGAAATGGAAAGGAAAGAGAGAGTGTATCAATAAAAGTAATCAACCTTTTTTTGTATGATAGAAAAAATATTGGGGATTCTAAATTTTGGTGATGGAAAATGGAGCTAAGAAAGCAAACAAATGGTGCATAGAACAAATCAATCTAAATATCTTTTTCTGCCAGAACACAGATCTCAGGATAATAGATTAAATTGACTGTAGATACATCAAATAGTTTTAGTACATCTGTAGCCATAGGTATTTTTACAAAAGTACAAAACAATTCCACCACATTTTATGAAGTTCACACAGAGTATTTACCGTCGGTGAGAGAATTCCATTCGTAGTCCATTGCTGTGGTCTTCAAATGGTTTTAAGGCTGGCAAAGCAAAACAACAGCAATCTGGGCAATCTACTCTAATATTTTTAATGATAGTTCTAATGTTAGATGACCATTTCCTTGGATCTAATAGAACCTAGAAAAGTCTCTACTGTTAAAGTCTCTACTGTTGATACTATGTTGCCTGATACTGTAAGAGGTGGTAGGAGAGCTTCTAAAATTGATTAGCATCTCTACAGTTTTAAGAGTGTTCAGCTCCAGATTATTCACAGGGCCAGTTTATCTATCATCTGTATTCATCATTGTCTTGAACGAGACCAATGACTGTTGTATCGTTTGTAAAGTTGGACAGTATTATGATAGAGCAGGAAATATTAATTGCTAAGTCAATAGAAAATTCTACTTAAAAAATATCAATGAATTGAGTTTGGAAGGATTTCTTTGTTTTTTAAAGAATAATGCTGTACACACCTCCCAGGTGAGGCATAAATAGTATACATTAGAGTTGATGTTGGGAGTACTGCAGCTACTCACTCTCCCCTAGTATTTTCTTTTCTTGGGTTAATTTGTGACTGGAATCTTTTTGTTACAAGGAAGCAAAGGCAGATTGAACTGATATATTTCTGGATGCTGCATTAGATATTATTGCCAAGCAGCAATAGTTTCATCCTATTATTTTACTTAACCAAACAACAGACCGCATGCCACTATTTATACTGAATAAGACTTTCCTATGCAACCTTTTGCTTAAATAAAAATGGAAAGCTTCAGTTTGGCTATCTAAATTAGTTCTATTTGGCACTGTAATTAGGGACTGACAGTGCTTTGCTGACTGGTAGGCTATGGGCTGTTTCAGTACAGTAATGAAATTTGTTTGTGGTTTCCTTTTGTTCTGATTTTTGACAAAATCAGATAATCCAGTGATT
Organism: Myanophis thanlyinensis; assembly: GCA_017656035.1. NCBI lineage: Eukaryota > Metazoa > Chordata > Lepidosauria > Squamata > Homalopsidae > Myanophis > Myanophis thanlyinensis. Next base: position 6,510 of record JAEANM010010203.1, read on the forward strand.
AACCTTGATTTATCTTACATACCAGGGTCAGCCACTAAGCGTTTGCCATAGCTGGATTAATTTATAAGAGAATGCAAATTCTGCAGTGCTAGCTTCTCTAAAAATCATTATTTACAATAGAATCCAGTAATTTCTGCTACCAGTTCTTTAGAAGGGGGGAACAAAAAAGTTGGGAGGAATCTGAAAAAGCCCCGGCAATAAAAAATGAACTATTAAAAAAAATAAACTGAAAATGACTTGGGTTTTAATGGGATCAAACATGTATAACTGCTTATAATGAATACTTATTTTAGGCTTGATAAAATAAAAAAGGTATTTTCTAAGCAGATACATTTAAGCTATTTTTAAATGACTACTATAATTGGAACATTGGCCTTGAATGAGACTCAGAAAATTTGTATGATTCTTTTGACAGTTTTTAAATCAGTTTTCTCTTAGTAATTCTTAAGAGTATTGAATCATTACCTTAATGTTTAAAGTAAAATCTGAGCTCTATTCTAAAGAAAAAACTGTGCTGAGTTTTTCTCCTTCTGGGAGAAGAAATTAAGTTACGTTTCAGCTTATTGGGCTACTGAAATGGCTCTGGGGAATTACAGGGAAAGCAATAAGTCCCTAATATTAATTAAATGGGGAATAATTAAACTTACACCACACATGTTTTGTTAAAAGCTGTCCATCGAATTGTCATTTAATTAATTGATTTTCTACATGTAGCAGTTCATTTATCTCACTATATTTCCATTAAGAAATTAACAGTAAAACAAAAGAAGGATGAAAATATATTCATAATACATAAACAATGCCAGAGAGGTAATTGGTGAGAGAATTCTCCCAGCTCACTTTTTGCCACAAACCAGATCTTGCAGTCATTTAATACCGTTCAGATACAGTGGTGGAATTTAGGATTTTCAAGAAAAGACGGGTTGAATCTAAGCTGAACAAACCTGGCAATACGATTGTTGTGAAGCCCTTGTTCAAGTCCTTGAATGTCTTATCAAGAAAGCTGCCCTTAGAATGTAATTTAGAGTACTTTCATTATCTGTCTTGATACAGTTCATTTATTTAGGCAAAGCACAAATAGAGCCTTGCAAAGATTTGTCTCTCTCTTGTCTCTCTTAGTATTTCCTGTATTTCAAGGCCATGGATGTGGATAGTTTTATCTATATAATCCTAATTTTTTTTACAGTTCAGTTGTTTTTAGTGAGAAGTAACTCCCCTGAAAGAAAAAAAAAGTATTGAATTAATCTAGTATGAATGAGAAAATGTTTTGAGCGCTTAAAAAGTAATGGAAATGCCAAAATTAGGGTCAGTTATGATAAAAAGTCTAGGTTAAAACAGCTAGCATTCTACCATTTGGTTATTTCCTCACCAGAAATGTTTTATAATTTCCCCCAGCCCATATAAAGGCAAGAAATCTTTAAAATATATTATCATACCATACAATATGATATGATATGATTACAGGTAATTCTCAACTTACAATCACAATTGAACCCGACTTTTGTGTTAAGTGAGGCAGTTGTTAAGTGAGTTGTGCCCCATTTCACAATCTTTTTTGCCACTATTGTTAAGTGAATCATGTAGTCATTAAGCGAATCTGGTTTCCCTGATTGACTGCTCGTCAGAAGACAGCCAGGAAGGTTACAAATGGTGATCACATGACCCAGGGTCAGTGCAACTGGCATAAGTACATGCCAGTTGCTAAGCATCTGAATTTTGATCCTGTAACGTTTGGGGATGCTGCAATGGTCATAAGTGTGGAAACTGGTCATAAGTCATTTTTTCAGTGCTGTTGTAAGTTTGGACAGTCACTAAATGAATGGTTGTAAGTTGAGGACTATTATTTTATATATTGTATTATATTACATTGCATTATTATATCATTATTATATAGCATGATTGGTATATCATGCTATACTAATCTCAGCTATGTGACTGGGAGTTTTACAATAAGTATTGTATACTGTATAACTCATATTGCCACAGTGATGACTAACAGATGCTTTAAGACATCATGGGATACTATATGTAAGGTTATATATAGTATCTCACCTAGTCTTAAAGCATCTTTTAGTCATCATTGTGGCAATATGAGTTATACTGTATACAATTGTTATTGTAAAATAAATATATATATAGTATCCCATGGTATCCTATATCTTTGCTTTCTGGATCAATTTTCACCAAAAGCCTGAAGGACCAAATCTGGCTTTGTTGGCATGTTTAGTCCGAAGCAGCTCTATTATTTAGCTAGTCACAGAACAGAAGTTCCTGAAGACAGAATCAATGGTTTGAGGTGAACTTTTCACAATCAATTACTTTGAAGCATCTTTCTTTCTAGGACTTTAAAACAGCTATGAAAGCTGGGATAGTTTAGCACATGTGAAGTATCTATTTTATGGTAGAGAAAGAAATGGCACCAAATAAGCCATGTCATGGTTACTGCAGAATAATCTCTTATTTGCCCTGTTCACTGGATTGAGGTTCTGTTTGGGAACGGAAGCTAGTTGCTGATATTGTTTATTGTCTAGAAGAGCAAAATTGGTGCCTTGAGGGCCGGACATCAGAGCCTAGAGTGCCCACTGTGAATCCTGTCTCCTAAATCAGGGGTCTCCAACCTTGGCAACTTTAAGACTTGTGGACTTCAACTCCCAGAATTTGCAAAGCTGGCTGAGGAATTCTGGGAGTTGAAGTCCACAAGTCTTAAAGTTGCCAAGGTTGGAGACACCTGTCCTAAATGACCACCTTGACTACAGGAAATGACAATGAAATTAGCAACTGCATCATCAGGTCGCCAACATGGGCATGCTGGTGCCAAGAGCAGTTACTATATTTTTATTGCTATATGACCACCAGGACAGTACAGTTTGTTCAACAGATCATTGTTTAGTGAGCAAGCTGTGGAAAAATAGCTATGTGTTTCACATTAAACTACCAGAAGTTACGGTACCTGCTTTATTCTTGAGATTCTACTGCAAGCACAAATTCTTTCTTTCTGACATTTTTATTTTGTATTGTTCTAACAATGTGTTTAAAAAAGTAGTTGTAAATTACAGAGGGAACACCTGGTTTTACCTCGGAGAACAAGTCGGTGAAAAGCAAAGATTCACGCAGAAGTTCTTGGCTTGTTGAAGAATTAAGGTGTGTCACATCTACATGAGAAGAGGGCAGTGGTGAAATTCAATTTTTTTTACTATCGGTTCTGTGGGCATGGTTGGGGGGGTCATGTGACTGGGTGGGCAGTTTCTGTAAGCAGGGCAATAAAGATTAGGCTAGAAACAACACCAGAATGTTTTTTTCCTGCCTTCCTTACAGGATTAACCCTGTAAACTGTAAAAACACAAAAGGAGATTTCTTTTAACAACTGGTTCTCTGAACTGCTTAGAAAATTTACTACCAGTTCTAGCGAACCTGCTAAAACCTGCCGAGTTTCACCTCTGGAAGAGGGGAGTTCCAGAGAGAGCCAAACATGAGGATTTCTTTTTACAGCAAACCAAAGGATGTGGGATTTTTTAATTGATCTGTTAGATTGCCTATGCCAGAGATGGCGAACCTTTTAGAGAACAAGTGCCTAAACTGCAAGTGTCTCTCTCTCTATATATATATATCGTGTGTGAATGTGCATGGCAGGCACCCAAAGACCAGCTGGCCAGTAGGAGATGGGGCATCACAGCACTGGCATCTCTGTAAGAGGTGAGATCTTTTTCTTTCACGAGCTTCTGTTTTGATGTTTGAAGGAAAACATCTGTTTCTCTGCAAACAAAGGCAAGAAACGCCATGGAGAAATGCAGTGGAGCTGAGCTGGAACAACACTGTGCATGATCACACAGAGGGCTCTGAGTGCCACCTCTGGCACCTGTGCCATAGGTTTGCTACTACTGGCCTATGCTTTGGAATCTATAAGATTCTTATATTTGCTATCAGTTGTGATACAGTGTATAGCTATAAGGAAAGCAACAATCAAAATCAAAATGGCTTGTTTAGTAAATGTTGATTGACCGTGCTAAGAAGAAGCCATTCTGGTGAGTTTGCTAATTAAGCCCCCAAGGCCATTCAGCTAATTTCAGAGGTTAACCCATACTTCCTGGGTTCAATTAATACCAAGCTAATTACTTTATTGACTATTCCTATCATATATCTCAATAGCTTATATTCTTTTTGGTATTGATTTTAGCAAACGAATGCATTTTCATTTAAAATAACCACAGCAGCTTTGTATTCTTTGACCAAATAAAGAGCCAGACTTGGAAAATAATGGGATGGATGCTAATTTTTCCACTTCTGTGCCAAAAGATTAAAAGGAAATGATATTTTATACAACTTAAATAGTTAGAGTTTATCAATCATCACTGATTAGCAGCCAGACATTATAGCCATTGGTGAGATGCAAGGAGTGCTATTTCAGCAATATTTGAAGAGCTCTCGGATCCCCCCTCGAGTTTTAACAGAAATTAACATCATGACCTTTTGTTGGTCTAAAGCCAGAAGTCCTCTTGTGATTTGTGGTTTCAGCAGCAACTGGGTCATCCTAATCAAAGCTAGGTTAAGGTAATTTCTCTCTGAGTTACAATCTGTTGGTGTATTTGCCACAGCTATTACTTTAGATTATTGATGGCCCTGACTACTTGTTGATGTGAAGCAGCTGGTTCCATATGTAAAGCTTTACTATCTCACTGATAATGAAACATTTTCTCAGTTTTACATAAAATGCTAATGCGCTGACATATCAGAGATCTTCAAGAGCAAATATTAAACATGCTGAAACAAGTCCTGGTCATTTCCTTTAATTCCAAAAAAAACCTGTTTAAATAATTGTGAATAAGGTATCTGCCTTTGAAACTGAAGCGCTGATCAAAGCCTGGTTTTGACTTTATGAATTAAAAAAAACGTGCCTTGGGCAGCCCTGCTAGGGACAATCAGGTTGTGCAGTGTACACCCATTGACGGAGCATTATTATAGAAGGCAAAAAATATATGTTCCCATATAATTTACTAAGTCAATGTCTCATACCTGCGCTGTATTTCTACACCACCCTGCCTCCAAGTTGTTCAAGGATCTGGATTTTTATGTAATCTCTCTCTCATCTTCTCCACCCACATTTCTTGTGGTAATTGAAATGCATGTATACATGCCTGGTTTCCAACTTTTCCTTTGCAGTGAAGAAAAAGGAAGACGCAAAAAAGGATCTCCTGACTGGGTCCCTTCTTCTACTGCAGTGGCCCCCAATCTTTGGGGCACCAGGGACCAGTTCCATGGAGAGAGGACGTGGTTTCATGTGCTACTTGCATTCTGCAGATGGAACTTCACTTGTTTGTACAGCCCGGTTTCTGGGATGCCATGGCCCAGTGCTGGTCCGCGGATTGAGAGTTGGAGATCCCTGCTCTATTACTTTAATCTACTAATGAAGTGAGGACAATAAGATTGAAAAGTTTAGAGCAGTAATCCCAAACGCTTCCCCACAGCTCATCTCTACCCCTATATGGCTCTTGTAGAGCCATCATCTTGGAGATCCTGTGATTTGCAGAATTTACACGTCCTGGTTTTGCTTTGGGTTAATCCACCCTGGCATTCATAAATCCTTCCTCAACAGTGTGCAACCACCACCTTCACTTCTGTGGCATAAAATGGTAGAAAACATTTCCAGTCGGTTGCTGCTCCCTTCAGTGGGAGTGCATAAAGATCAACAGCTACCTAGTTTAGGCAGTCTAATCTTGAAACAACTATATCTTCCAGACAAGAAATTAAATAAATTGTCAGAGTTGCCTCTTCCATCTGTACTGTGCATTTGTTTGGACATTGGCTGAAAAATCAGAGCGGCGCATATGACAGATTCAAAGTCACTCTTACTCCATTGAAATGTAAAATTCACTCAAGCTAGAGTGGTGAAAAAAAATGCAATATCTGCGCTTTCTGCAAACCAAATTCTTTCTCAGTAGCTGCAGGCATGACTGGGCATCTAAAGCAGGAGGCCAATTGAATATAGGGTCAGGCTGCTGAAGCCTTAGAGATGGGGAAGAAAATGCTGGCTTTAGTTCAGAAGCCCTGAGGACAGAATTCCTGCCAATGGAAAGGGATTGCCCACAGACTCCCAACTTTGCGAAACCTCTGAAATACCGGTTTTAATCAAACAGTGATGCAGATAACCTGGTGTAGAGCCAGGAAGCACTGACCAGCATTTCAAGCAAAATGCTATTCTGCAATCAGGTAGCTGATTTCAAAGAAGCCTTGGCTTTAATACATTCTGTGAACCTTCTTCATTTACGTGAATTTGTGTTTGTTCAACAGTTGAACCCACACGTTGGTTCATTCTCTTCTGTTCCAAACAGTTAGGCCTAGTTGTCCAGTATCTCCTATTTGTTGCCTTGTTGGAAATGCAAATTGGCCTTACTTTCTGATCCATTTACTTAGTAAAAAAAAAAAAGAATCCACCTTATTTAAAACAGATAGTTAATAAGATTTATTTCAGTCCATGAGATAACGTAAGGTAGGCCAGCCTAAATTTGTTTGTGTCTCTACTCTGCTTTGGTAATGAGGCCAGCAAGTTAACTTGCAGGACAAGTTATGATGCAGGGATTGGTGGAATTCCCAGCTGCTAGGATAAAAAAAATAAATCATTTCCCTTAATGTGGACTTGGATTGTGGGAGGAAGCAAGTTTTGACAGATAGCTAGAGCAGTGGGTTTAGCCATCTGTCAGAAATGTTTTGTTTGCTTTAGGGTTCCCGACCTACCGCTTTCTCTAGCAATATGGGCCTTCTGCTCTATTCTAGTGTCAAATCAGCCCAGCAGGACAAAACAAAGTGACCATGGAGGAAAGTCACTAGGCCTCAGGATCCAGATGTGTGTCAGACTCCATCCAATATTGTGCTGACTTGTGTTGGTGATTTTAACCTCTGATATGCATTATATCTATGATGTTATTTGTCATTGATTTTATGTTCTTACATAAAATTTATGTAAGTTTATGTTTGTATGCTGTTTCAAAATATTGTTAGCTGCCCAGGATCATGAATTTGAAATGGGTGGCCATGTAAATGGAAGTAAATTAAGTATAAACTGGAAAGACACAGCACCAAAAGGAGTAAATAGATTCTGAAGAGATATCATTCCTCTCATAACTGTAAAGTGACACAGGCCATACATATAGAAAGCTTTATGTTAGAAAAATGATAGAGATCATGCCTTCTGCATGGAACAGAAAAAAATAAGGTCAGCTGGCTTCAGTTATAATCTAGGAATTAAAAGAGGGATGTATTTTTCAGGAATGTTTGGCTGGGAGTGAATTTGCAGATGGCCCAAAGCTGGGGGAGAAGGCTAAAATGTCAAAAGATAGGATCAAGGTTCAAAACGAATTTGAAAGATTTGAATATTGCATTCAGTGGCAAGGAAGGCAGGGCTCTGCATTTAGCTAGGAAAAATCAATGTAAAGTTACATCTGGTTACGTGACAACTGGTACTCAATAGTATGTGTGAAAAGAATATAGATGTCCTAATAGATCACAGGTGAGTCAGTAGTGTATTACAATTTCCAACACAAACTTAGGCTGCATTAGTAGAGGTGTAATATTAAAATCACAGAAAGTAGTAATTCTCCTTTACTATATCCAGTTTTGGTTAGCACAATACAAGGAAGCCAAGGAGCTGGAAATAATGCAGAGAAGACCAACAATGATGGTAGTGGATTTGGAGACAAACTGGTATGGACAACACTTAAAAGAACTGGATAGTTTTAGCCTAACCCTAACCCTAATTTTAAGGCTATAACTATCTCTCAGTACTTAAAAGGTTGTCATAGGGAAGAGGTTGTGGATTTATTCTCTGTAACACCCAAGAGGAGGGCAAGAATCAATGGGGAGAAGATTCTAAGAAGGTGGTCCAAGCTTGATATATTTCTTCATAGTACTATAGATATTCCTCAAGTTACAACCACTTATTCAGTAACTTTTCCAAATTATGGTGTTAAATAAGGGGAATTTACAATCAGTCTGCAAAGTTACAGCTGCCATAGTATCTCATGGCCACCTGATTACATGGAAAACTTAAAAATACTTACTATATCAAATTGCCATGCTGATTTGGGATAGTGAAAATATTGGGCCAAATAATCTGGTGGGCAATAAGCAGAAAAAGGTTGTAGTACGGGAGGAATATTTTAGACTGCAGAATACATTAAGTAGCAGTAAATTTACCTCATAAATGAATGCTCCAAGGAACCGAAAGAACTTCAGTCATAACAATCAGTGGATGATATTCCTTATTTACTAAACAATATACAGTTCTACAAAAAGTCCTGATATTTTAGCCTTCATGTGTCACTAGGCAAAAAGCTAGAACACATGAGTCAAAACTAGGGATCAGGTCATTCCCATGGTCATTTAGCCCTTCACAGATATTCCACAAAGTTGCTTTCAATAAAATCCTTTAGTTTTCACAAGGAATTCATTAGTGAAGCACACTGCCAAAATGGTTTTGGTCCAGCTAAACAATTAATATTTCATTATCTCACATCTCAGCAAACTGCCCACCAAAACCAAAAATTAACAATTAAGAAAACTCAGATCAGATAGGAAAATTTATTGGAGAGATAAAGTTAAGTGATATTTACCTAGATTTACAGCCCTGAAAGTTATTTGTGTTCATGTATTAGACTGAGGCTAAGAGAGGTTTAAATCCTGGCTCGTTCATTATAATTACCATCCGTCTGCCTTACCTACCTCACAAGATTATTGTGTAAATAAACTGGGAATGAAGAACTATGTATTTTAGCTTAAAAGGGAAAGATGGAAAAATGTCAAATATTTTATTTAAAATTATCAAATCTCATAGAATTCCCTACAATTCAATTGTAATTTCAAATTTTTAAAATCTCTTATTGGAATAAAATTGAAGTCCTATATTTGAAAATAAATTCTACTGAAACCAGAGGAAACATTTGCACAGCTGTGTGCATTGCACTAGGGTACATATGCCATAATATAATTCGATGAACTAAATGGTTAAAAGGATAAAAAATTTCCATGACTCTAATTTGAGTTCTGACCACATAACAAAGGGCCAGTTTGGTGATGGTTAAGGCATCAAGCTAGAAACAGAGAGACCATGAGTCTCACCTCAGGCACAAAGCCAGCTGGGTGACCTTGGGCCACTCACTCATTCTCAATCCTAGGAAGGAGGCAATGGCAAACTACATCTGAAAAACCTTGCTGAGAAAATTACAGGCTTCCAAGACAACTGCAGTCTCTGAGAATTAGATATAATTGAATGGAAGGGGGGGGGGGAACCAAATTCTATGCATACAGTATATGTTGTTTAGGGGTTATGGCAGGGGTGGGCAATTACGGCTCCTTCATGACTCGTGGACTTCAACTCCCAGAATCCCATGCTGGCTCAGGAATTCTGGGAGTTGAAGTCCATG
>JAEANM010010204.1:0-15922 GCA_017656035.1 Myanophis thanlyinensis
AAATGTTGTTATTGTATTTTTTATCGGCTGTAAACCGCCCTGAGTCCTTGCGGAGATGGGGCGGTATATAAATATGACTAATAAATAAACTAATAAATAAATAAAAGGATCCAGTGTTGGGCTCAACAACAGGGCTTTGATTTTGGCCTCTTACTGTTCCCTAGGTAAAGCCACGAATCACATGGCTTTCCAAGGAACCCATAACAAGTTAGCAGGGCCCTCTTTTAATTCTGTCTTTCTCTCTCTCTCTCTTCTCCACGTTATCCGCCCTTCATTATTTTACAGCTTGCATCTTCCTATCACAGTATTTTTTTTTCCCTTGGAAACTTTCCTTCACTTTGCAGTTTCCATAATCCGAACCAAATGACATCTCAATCCAATAACAGTGAGAAAGAGGAAAGTTCTCCCCACCCCCAAATTTTTATTTTATTCAAAAAAAATTGAAATACAAAAGAAAAAAAAGCAAACCAAAACAAAACTTAAGAGGAACATTAAAATGAGAAAGACTAAAGTTCTTTCCGAAACGCTATGGAAGAAATCGAAGCACGGAACGAAGCTCCTGTTCCAATACTGGGTGGCTTCTTTTTAATCTATCGCCAGTCGCTATCCTGTGTGTATATATCACCTCTGCCCCTTTTTATAAGCTTGCGCTGCTCGTGCAAGGGCTGCTTCTCTTGACGATGAGCTGCAGCCCCAAGCCCTAGCACGCACCGAGTTCACCCTCAATCGCAGGTACAACCCGTAGCAAGCAGCCCGTGCCTAGCCTACGCGGGCTCCCACATCCGTCTCCGCAGCGCCAACGCGGGAGCCCAGGAGGGCCTGCTGCACGTGAGGGGTGTGTCCCCGCGGGCCGGGCTGAGAGGTGGCGAGGTTCGAGGTCGGCTCCTCCCGCCTGAAGACGCGGAAGTGGCAGCCTCCGGCGGAGCAGCAACAGCAACAACAGCAGAAGGACCCAAGGAGGGACTGGGTGGGACATGGCGCCGACCGGGCTGAAGGCGGTCGTTGGCGAGAGTGAGTGTGAACGGGCCGTGTGGGTCGCTTAACACCTGCGAAATTCGTGGCTGTGAGGGTGGCAGCTTTCTCGAGGCGGGAGGAATGCGAATAGTGCCTTCCGTTCCACGTCGCTTTTTTCCCGCGAGTTTTCCCGGGGTTTATTTGTCCTACACTTTTGGTAGCAATAGGGGCTTTTCTGATAGGAGCAGGCTTATTGGGGAAAGGGGAGGTGGGGAGAGGAAGGGCGGGTTTGTCAATCCAGTCGCCGCCTCCTAATCCGCTCTTCATGCCCCACTAAGGTCCGAATATGGAAATAGGACTTCCTCAACTGCGGTGATCGGTTGTTGCTTACATTTCTTCGTTCTTCCGGCTGCTTCTTAAATTCTTCACCTCCACGCACAACAGTTTATTCTGTCTTAACTAAACCGTCAACATAGCAATCACTAATCATGGAGAAGAATCCCTTCCTTACAAAGCCTTACTTTTTTTCTTAATGCGTCCTTATTTTTTTCCCCAGAGAAATAGCACTAGATTTAATTGTTGACATATTTTTTTACATGATGTTTTCCCCCGTGTCCTAAATTAAATACCCTTGTCTTTATATCAGTGTGATTTATCCTCTACACTGTGGTAAATCCAAATTTACATTCTCCTTAAACTACCAGATGCTAAGGTTTTATTAAAAAGTACAGCATCATGTTTGGGGAAAGAACAATAAAAATGCATATTTTTTTCCTCCTCACTAAATTTGAGTCATGCACAATATTAAGTCTTGATGTAAATAGTTTTTATCAACTTGGCATTTGCTCATACCTTAAGTTATTTGAACTAGGGCATTATGATTTGTTTGACAAAGGGTAATTTAAAAATGGGACTTAGAATACTGTTCCTCCAACTCAGGTTTAAAAGTGGAAGCTTAACATGTTCCTTTTTTAAGTAAATTTATTTGTATCCCCAAGGGGGCAAACATATCCAACACACCTTCCTCTTATTTCCCCACAAAACAACTCTGTGAGGTGTAAAGGGTTGGGCTGAGAGAGAGGAAGTGGCCCAAAGTCACCCAGCTGACAGGACTTGAACTCATAGTCTCCTGTTTTCTGGCTTGCTCCCTTAACCACAAGACCAAACTGGTTCTGTATCTTCATAAGCTTGTAAACATGTCTTCATGCTTGGGAATTCATTTCTTAGTAAACTATTTCATAGTAAAATATTTAACTTCAATCTACCATTGATAATGGCCTACAATTGCAGGTGCAGTTGTAGGCCACTATCAGTAAGCAGCATGTACAGCTTTGAACCTTTATTAGTTACTTAAAATAAATGCCCTTAAAACTTGTATGTTTTTGTTGCCTTATGATGTTATTTAGCACCTGCCTACACTAGTGCAGCCTCAAGCCCTAAAACTTCTTGATTTCTATCTTCTTGATAAGACCCAATACTTCTTGCCCTGCAATAAATCCCAAAACCTAGTAATGGTTTCAGTAGTTTTGCTCAATTTCCTTACTTGAACTAGAAAAAATATTTCCCAAATATACTGATGAAATATATACTGTTTGAAATTGTTTTTGAGATTGTTATTCCAACATATAGGGAGGGAACCAGGCTAGGTAAGACAGGATTAAAACATTGTAGTAGGAATTGATTAATGTTAAATACTTATTCATGTTTTGATGATCATTAATGTGTAGATCTGCTAACTGAGCTCATTTTAACAAGGTTTTGTAACACCTCACTTTTAGTATAGTTCAAACAAAATGACTTTCCCTTCATCACCATAAAATATCCACCTGATCAAGAAATAAAGGTTGGGGTAAAGGAGTAAAATGTTGGAATGTCATTTAATTCTGGTATTCAAAGTTGTTCTTGCACTCCAGAGTTTTTGAATTTTAGTACTCTAGGTAACCTTCTATTATTTGATCCCCAAAGAACAAGAAAAGGGAAATCAAATTTAATTTCTGCAGATAAAAAAATATTATACTCTATAGCCATACAGTATATTATATAGCTATTCGGTATGTTTATTGCAAATGTAACAGGTCTGATAGAAAAAATAACAAACTATTGTTGTTGTTATACTTTTATTAAACATGAAACTCAGTCAACTGAACATTTAAAAACATATCATAAATATTATTGATTGGCACTGATGGTTGATTCGGGTTGCTGCCAGCATCCTAGGTATCAATCATGTATTGTCTTAAAATGTACAATGTTCCGAGTAGTGCAGATTTTTGCACTCCCACTGGTGTTATTGCAGGAAGCTGTAATTTCTTGATGTATTTTATAAAATTGTTGGACATGGTTCCAAGTGCCCTGATGATATTGGGTATCACTGTCACATGTTTTATTCATAATCACGTAGGTTCAATGTCCTGGTTGTGATGTTGTTATTGTTATGTTTTAAAAGGCATACCATGAAAATTTGAAACTGTTTTTGAGATAGTAGAAAGGCTAGTAGTACATTGCTGATGTACTAGACTTAGGAATAAAGAAATAGATTTCTAGCTCATGTATCATAAAGAATTGGATTTTAATTGGTAGTATTTTACAATCCAAAATACCTTTTGCCTTTCGGCATTATTCTACAGTTATACAGATCAGGATCTTCAATTAGCAAAAGAGGAATATTCCAATTTTGTTGCTGATTTTAGGATATCACCCCAAACTAAAATCCAATGATACATGCACAATTGCATTGTTTGTTTACATTGTTTACAACCTTATGAGGTGCAAACAATGATATGATTTCCTTCAGGAAAGATAAATAAAATTGTTAAACTATTTTCCTACTCTCCTACAGACATTTTAAAACAATAGTTGAAAAAGTATGTAAATATACTTATTTTGAATGTGAAGACATCATTTTTAACAAGACTGAAATCATGTTAATCTCTTTAGTAATTATCAGGCACAGTAAGCATTTTTTTCATATTTCAGCCCTTCAAAAGGAATGAATCTCATATATTTCAAGAATAGATTTTTTTAATTTTTTATGTATCATGATCTGATTCCTATGACTTGTGTTGTTAAGTACATTTTAGTAAACATATCAGTTTTCTTTACACTTTGGTTCTTTCATCTACCTATCATAATTTGATTGAAAAATATTTTCACTAAAGTTTCAGGATATTGGCATAATTCCCCTTCAACCTCAAGTTGAACACACAGAAGAAAAAGAACCTATTAATCCTAAATTCCAGACATTATGCCTGAAAATATTCTGCATATTTTATCTATATGTGAGGAGAATAATTTTGAATAATTATTGGAGGAATTTATGTCTTGAAGTAACAATTGTAGCATTTTGTTTTTTATAATCCTAGAACATTTAATTTAAAGATAACTAATACAAATAAAAAGGAATGACAGAATAAAGGCAGAAAAGAAAGAAAAACTATGCAAAAATAAAAATAAAAATGAAGGGAAAATAAGAATATAGCAAACAAAAAGAAAAAATATAAAATTTATCTCCCCCTTCATAACAAGTATAACCATTTTGATAACATCACTTTCTTTTAAAATACAATAAATAATCTCTGCTTTCTATATCTTATTTTTGATCTATAAGCAAATCTTTGAAACCTCATTCAGTCCTAATCAGTGAACATCCATTAAGACTTACCAGAGTATATGTATTTTAACCTTGATCAAATAAAATTTACATTCCTTCCCTTTATCTTTAATCTCTATTTTTAATCCCTTCAAGTACTGTCCTAGAATTTGATTTCTATTCGTTTTTTGTTCCTTCTCATAAAATTCTTCAGAACTTTAATATTCTTATGTAAATCAAATAAAGGAAAGTTAGCCATATCATTGTTTTTGTTTTATTATTTCTATATTCTTTTTAATTAAGACATCAGCCAATTTTACTTGTATATCCAGTATAGTATCTTTTTCCATATCATTCTTGCAGACGTCATTTTTAAATCCACATTCAAATCAAACTCAATCTTGTCCAGTAAAACCTGTTCCTCTTCCATTACGTCTTTTAAATACTGTCTATCTATAATGACAGATTTTTAAGAGTAAAACAAAATCCTTTAATATCTTTGATGTTAAAGTATTTTGCTCTGTTCTGTATTAGTAAATCAAATTGTATTCTCTTTAATTGTAATCATAGTTCCTTCTAGTTTTCTCTAGTGTTCAGCCTTCAAAATACTTTTTTATAATCTTACTGAAATTTGATTTAAAAGATAACTAATACAAAGTAGAAAGGAATGACAGAATAAATGTAGAAAAGAAAGAAAAAATATGCAGAAAGAAAAATAAAAATGAAGGAAAAGTAAGAATACGAAGAATTAAAAACAAGAGCATTTATAATCTTTATAAATAGGATGTATAATTAATTTCAAAATCTGATTTGAAATCCATATGGACCATTAGTCCATTTGTAACTTTCCAAAATCAATGTTTTAATCACCCTCTTTGCTGTTTATTCCAAAATAAATGAATCTTTCAAAATTCTCAAACCTGTATTCAAAATCTCTTTTGCTAAGGATTAAAAGAAAGACATCTTTCTCTTGGATTATAAAAAACAGAAAAAACATCCAATTCAGTGGTAAACTCCTTTGCAATCTGTGTCTTCATCCAATTAGAAATATATTGTCTCTATAATCCACTAATATTTAAAATGTATTGACAATTTTGCATTTTCTCATTACATTGCATATACATAAATTTACAAAATAAACTACAAAAAAAGTGCCACATCGAAGCAGCTTTTGGAAAAAAGCTATGATTTGTATTAAAAGTTCCAGTATTAACTTTCAGATTGTCATTTAATAAACCCAGCAGCTAATTGACAAATAAATACAGCTCAATTTCTACCTATATCTAATTGTATTTCTTCAGAAAATAGCTTATTTTATTCCTCCATTTCAAAGTTTTGAACAGTTATCCCCTTTCCCCAACTGTTTTTGGTCCTTATCATTTTTCCTTTCTCCCTGCACCCTAATGTACTCTCGTACTTTTCAGATTATGAACCAAATTTGGAGTCTTTGTAAAGATGGAGATATGCTCTCATACCCATTTAAGAAAATTATTTACTTAACAGACCTAGTCTTAAAGTGAATAACTTGTAAAATTGTACACTCAGCCCAACTCAGCTGAAAGGATTGTGGGGAAAATAGGAGGAGAGAAGGAGTATTAGATATGTTTGCTGCTTCAAGTTATTTATAAAAATAATAAAGGTGGGATATAAAATAAGTAAATAGAGAGCATTATGTTTTCCTGACTTTAGGTTGATTGTAAAACACTACAGGTGGAAAAATGACAGAGCAGTAGCTGGTATATTGTACTCATAGAAAAATGGTCTTTAACACTTATGGTTTAAGGTCCCCTGCACTCCAAGAAACCTTTGTTTCTCAGTCATGTTTGCTCTGGTCCTTTGAATTTCCTAAATTAGAAAGATTGTGAGAATAATGTCTCCTAACTAATGTCTGCTAAGCCTTAATTCTTCTAGAGAAAGGGTGTCAAACTCATGCCATCACAGAGGTGTCCCGTGACATATAGCGACTTTTTACCCCTTCGCTAAACTGGGAATGGGTGTGGCCAGCGCGTGACGCATCTGGCCGCAAGTTTGACACCCGTGTTCTGGAGCTTTATTTTAATTCTAGACCACAGAAAGGAAGGGTGCAATATAAAACACCCACAAACTGAAGAGTGCGTTCTGCCTAGCCCTAGTCCTTCGTTTGCTTGGAATTGTCTTATCTTCCGTTGTAATGAAAACCTTAATTCACAATTGTCAGTTATTCTCTTTCTTTTTATTACCATTAAGGTGCAGGCCTTTATCAGACTGAGCAGAAATAATTGGTTTTAGAAGTCACACACTGTTACTTGATATATGTTGCATTCTGTTCTTGATAACATCATGTTCAAGGTTGAGTAAAAATGCACACTGCATATCCATTTGCAGCTGGTTGAAAGTTTTAGCTGATGTTTGGTACAGTGTAGGGAAGTCAGCCTTCTACTCTAAACTGCCCAGAGGCATGCAAATGTGATGGGTTGGGGGTATGGAAATTTGATAAATAAGTAAAAAAATAAAGGCACCAGGCCAGAAACCGGGAAACTCAGTTTTGGTTTCACCTTAGGCATAAAAGCTAGCTGGCTACTTATTCTCTCTCTATCCAGTTTATACATTAGATAAGCATCTAAGAGTGTGTATAGAGAGAGAGAGAACAAGAGAGAAAAGGGGGGTAGGGGAACCAAATGAGGCACATCTAAACTGTTGTGTGATTATAGAAATTAACCTTGTTTGAGGCTGTTTTGCTTTCCCACACATTTTCTTCTTTGGCATACTATAGCTGTGGCTTGAAAAAAGTGCTTTTATGTCCATTTGATAACACTTAGTTTTTCATTTATTGACTTATTTGATAGATTTCTTAGAGTTCCTTTCCTCCAGGAGTTTCCTCCTTTTCTTTAGGAACATAGAACTCCCTTCCCCAATTTCACCTCCACCATCCTGGGAGGTACAGTAGGTTCAGCTGGAGAGAAAGAGAAAAAGAGAAATAAAAACCCAAATCACCCAGTGAGCTTCTGTGACTTGAGTTTTCCCTGTCCTAATCTTAAAGTTAACCTCAACCTTAGTCAGATTATGTGACCCAGATTCATATTCCAAAATAGAAAGAGGGCTTTTTTTTCCAACAAAATTAATTACCCTTTAGAATTCATGTGAAATGTTAAATTGGGACTAATGGAAAATTGGAGAAGACAGTTTCCAATCCCATTATAGCTGAAGTTAAGGGAATGAAAAAGAAACATAAATGAGTTCAAGTCCCAGTGCATCTTGTTCCTATAACAAAATGTTCATCATTTTGAACAGGTTGTATTTTTAGCCTAAAGTACATGATGCTTTTCTATCCTTTTGTAAAAATCATAGGCACTCAAAATGTTTGTGAAAGACTCTGACTTCCTTGTTTTCTAGCCAAAGTATATTTGTACATTGTGATATCCATAATCAGGCTGTGTACAGTGGGATGTTGTCTTTAAATGTGAAAAAAACTGCATTCCTTATTTCCTTATCTATCTATCTATATGATATTTTCTCTTTGCGCTCTAATAGAAAAACATGTCACTGCCTAGGATTGAACTTCCAACCTTCTGAGTGGGAGGCAAGTGGCCACTGTGCCACTCATTTATTACCATATACACTATATGGTAATATACAATCTAACAGTGAATATTTTCAAGTGCTTAGAATGCAAATTATTGTTTAAGTTAGAACTGATAAATAAATGTTTTTTTCCTGTTGATTTAAAAGAAATAGTGAAAGTTGCAAATCCGGTATATTTTCATGATTAGGTTGCACTTCAATGAAGAATCTTAGTTTCAGTCCCCATCTGATCCTGAAGCTATTCCCAGTCTGTTTGAACCAAACCATCCTCATATGGCTATGTGATGAAGTTCAGATATTCAGAGATTTCCATGTACATTACTTTGGACTTCTTCAGGAAATGCAGGCTATGATTATAGGAAATAACATAAAATGGAAGGCTGTTTTGCCAAATATGGAAACCAGACTTGATATCACATTGCCTGCCTGATAGCTCAATTGGTTCAAAATGATTTTTTTTCATTAAATGAAATTATATAAAAGTTTTTTGAGAGCTTTTATCAGGAATAATGTACAAGGGGGATAGTTGTACAAGGATGAATTGATAGGTGTGAATCATTTCCTGCTAGAGAACTTCTTAAGGACAAAAGCAAATGAGCCTGGGACGACGAGAGCACTTATATACCGAATTAAGAGATTAGGTGATGGAAAAATAATTTAATAGTTTGTCATCTACCTTGTTGAAAACTCCATGGGAGTGCTATTTTAACATGCCTTCATAATGTGTCTTAGATATTTCTCATTTGGTTTTACTTTACTATGCCTTCAAACGGTACCCAGGAAAACCATTATATCTATTTTCTTTTTAAACAATTTTTCAAAATTTCATTTGTATTTTTTAATTTTGTATTTCATTTGTATGTTTTAATTTTATTATATTTTTATTGAAATTTGCATTCCTTCCTTTTTTTCTTTAGTTCAGCTTTGTTGTTTATATAATTACTTTGAGGGAAGGGAATGTGACTATGATAGAGATACTTATGTCAGTTTTAGAAGCACTACAACAAACTGGATTCCACATCAGAACACAAACAATACATTGTTTTGAGAGGGTTATAGAGAGTACAGAAAATGGTCTCAGTCTAGAACAGGGGTTGGGAACCTTGGCTGGCCATGAGTCATGAAAGAGCCAAGGTTCCCGACCCCTGGTCTAGAAGGTCCAGTCAGTTATTTCGAAGGCTGCTGGGGAAATGGAGAAGGCCTCATTTTCTCTTCTCAGTTTGAATGCCATCTTGTCTTTCTGTTTTACAGAGGCAACCTGGTTTTTTTCTCCACAGAACGCAAGGGCATGGTGTAGGTAGCCCAGGGCATGTAACTGTCTTTCATGCAGACGTAAATTCCATATCCAAGATCATGTGTACTAGCTATGTCAGAGCCTATCCAGCAAGAAAGACTAGCAAATAGACTAGCCACACTCTTGAAGTGGAATGCTTGTTTTAGAAAATAACTCTACCTAGCCAGGGATCTTTTTCCTCTAGAGTTGCCAGACTTGAGATCTAAATGCTCTAGAACTATATGATAGTAGCTATGAATAGATTGATAATATGCTTTGAGGAGCTTTACCAAATCTTTCCACTCACATGTAAAAGAGTCAGAGAGTCACGTTAGGAAGTAACAATATAATATGTATAGATGGTCTTTAACTTACAACCACAACTGGGAGCAGAACTTCCACAGCTAAGCAGGGTGGTCATTAAGTGAGTTACGCCTGATTTTACAACCTTATTTGCCACGGTCATTAAACAAATCCAGCTTCCTTTTTGACTTTGTCCGTCAGAAGATGGTTGAGAAGATCGCAGTTGACAACTATCTTAAGCATATGCCGGTTGCCAAGTGCCCAAATTTTGATTACATGGCCGCTGAGACGCCACAACAATCACAAGTTCATAAGTGTGATGAGTAGTCGCACCAGTAGTAGGACTAGTCATACAGTATGTCACTTTTTCAGTGCTGCCCTAACTTTGGACGGACACTAAACAAATGGTCATAAATCAATAACTATCTGTAATGCTTACTCATGAATTTTAACTGATTTTAATTTTAACATGACATTAACATGTCCATTCCTCAACAGTCAGTCAGCTTCAATAGCTATTTTTAGTATTCTCTTAATATTGGAGTAAGCATTCTGTCATTTTTCAGAGGCCTGAATAACTGCCCCCACTGCCATCCATCCTTGTCAGGTATTGGTTTAGATTATCTGAAACTCATGTTTGTTTCTGCATGGTCAGGATCAGTAGTACTAGATTTTGAAAAACATAGAAAAAAAATTTCAACTTCACAAAGTTAATGTCCTTTTAACTGAAGTGGCTACAGCCTTGCTCTACTCCAGGGTTTCCCAACCTCAGCCTCTTTTAAATGGGTGGGCTTTAGCTCCCAGAATTCCACAGCCAGTATATGCTGGCTTGGGAATTCTGGGCATCAAAGCCATGCAGCCATCTTAAAGGGCCTGAGGCTGAGAAACACTGCTCAATCCTTGCAGGTTTCTCCCAGTTGCCACAAAGTTTGATTCCCAGTTGATGTCAGGGCAATTGAATTCCCCTGTTCTCAAAGTGATGTGTTTCCTAGATATCTCGGCCATCTCATCTGCGAACACTTTGTATCTTTTGCTTGGTTGAGTGTCCTGTGTCATTTTTGTTTCTTTCTTAATTATTCACCCAGGCACTTTCAGCGGGGTTTTCATCCTTTCATTCTCTACATATAATGAAGCTTCAGCTCTCAATTTGTTGGGCCTGTTTCTTTTGAATAAACTATAGCCTTCCAGTACAGGTAATTCTCAACTTCAGACCATAACTGGAACTGGAAAGCAATCATAAAATGCCTGGTCGTAAAACTAGGACTGTGCTGTACTGTATTCTAGTCATGAGATCTTTCCCACCATTGATTGGCAGTCAGTCAATGGATTAAAGCCTAAAACAGCACGCAGCCTTATGATAATTTAAGCATGTGATGGAATCATTTTATCTTCTGCTTTATATAGTTACTGGCTAGAAAAATTATTTTAATCTTTTAAATAAATCAACTCAGACTTCTTTGTTCCAGGTTCAGTATGTTACTATGCACTACATAGTAACATTTACATTTATGAAAATTCATGCTTTAGGGTTTATTTGTTTTTTTAACTCTGAAGATTTTCTGCAGGCAGCTGCTTTGCATGGGAACATGTCATATGGAGCCTGCTATACTTAGTCAGAGGTCAGGCACCGAAATCCTTCAGTTTATCTTGTTGCAACCACTTTTTAGAGCTTGTTTTACATTCTCTGGTTATTGCTGCAACTTTCCAAACCAGTATTACCAGTTTTTTTTTTTTAATTTCTATCTACCCTGATAGAATAACTGTGTGAGAGAGAGAGGCAGACAAGACAGACAAACATCTGGTGCAATCTGAATATTTATATACTTTAAGTGCCTGGTAGATTATTTAATTAACCTGTGATTAATTTAGATAACCCACCCACCCACCCCAAAAAAAACCCAGAAAAAAACAACAACACTACTATTGAGCTGCTTTCTGAAGATTAATTCCATCAAATTTCATTTGGATTCATAAACTCAGGCGCTTTATAAATATATTCAGTATTTTTAGTAAAGAAGGACAACTTATCTCATTCCTAACCACTAGCTCAATTTTCTGTTTGAATTTTAAGATCATTATCAGGTATTTGGACATTACAGCTCAAGAGATTGGTTCAAGCTGGCATATAGTTACTGTTGTAGGAACAGCTTTCTATAATTAATCCATGGGAAACATCTGTCATTTGTCAATGAGAATCAGAATGAGTTTTAAAAATAGAAATCTTTGCTCTTATTTCTTTTCATGGAAAGACTAATATGTTGACTAGAGGAAAATGAGCTTTGGACAGAGGATTCCTGGAATTTAACTTCCTCACTGAACTAATGTACAATCTACAGGCAGCTGATGATGCTCATTTTTTTCCTCCAGGAGAAGCACTGTTCAAACCATACTTCCCTGTCATTTGGGACAAGTCAGTGCCATTTTCTTCTACAAGAGAAGGGAGAATCTGGAAATTATAGTTTCAACATATCTGAAAGGCTGGTTAAAATGGTCTGGATTCCTATTAATATTTGCCATTTTTATTGCTGTCTTGAAAATACAATATTATAAGAAGCAATATTGTGATTCCTTGGGTCACTGCCAGCAATCCTTCTGTTTTTAGTAATTGGTCCAATTAACATGGAGGTATAGAAAATGCATTATTGAATGCTCCCCATGCAAATAATTGTAATGCAGCATGCTATTTATTTATAACCATATTTATCTCACTTTTTTCAGCAAAATATTTTAAAAGTCATACATAATATTCAAATTAACAGTTTTAAATGATGTTTTTCTAACAGTAGTCTTCAAACTTAATTCAGGGAAAATTCAACCAAGCATCCAAATAAGATGAATCCTGCATTGGAAAAATGTTAGCCGAGCATAGTTGCACAGACAAGGCTGCAGTATTAAAAAGGACCTATCCATCTGCCTCATCTTGCAAAGAGAGATGGGGGTCTCAGAATCAGGCCTATAACATTGTGTTTATGTACAACGTACGCAGTCTGCTTTTTACAAATAGAATCCAATGCAGAATTCACAGTACCAGTTGAAAACCTAAAATACCGTATGTAGCAAAATATCTAAAACACAAAGTTAGAACCTCCAGCAGAAAAAGCCACAAATGGAAGATTTTTACATGCACTGGAAAACTTTCAGATTTATAAAGCTAGGATAAAACAAAAAACCTTCACTGAATAGTGAAAAGACTATAACATAGTCAGATGACGCTTTCTTAGGAGGGCATTCCACAATGTATAGTATTTTATTATATCTAAAACATTTTAACAACACCACCCCCCAAAAAAACCTTAAAAAACAGAAGTGCTAGGACTACTAATGGTCTTTTTGTCTCATGATGACCACAGGCTTCTCACAGCATGTCCTTGTCTCCAGTTGTGGAATTCACATTTTTTTACTACCAGTTCTGTGGGCGTGGCTGGGGGGGTCATGTGACTGGGTGGGCAGTTTCTGTAAGCAGGGCTATAAAGATTAGGTTAGAAACAACACCAGAATATTTTTTCCTTGCTGCCTTTACAGGATTAACCTTGTAAAGTGGAAAATAAACAAAAAGATTTCTTCTAACAACTGGTTCTCCAAACTGCTTAGAAAATTTACTACCAGTTCTAGCGAACCTGCTAGAACCTGCTGAATTTTACCTCTGCTTGTCTCTAAATAGCAAAATGTTGCCATGGATTAGTATTTCTGTCACCTGTATAAAATTCCTCAGGGCAACCTGAGGGTATTCCACAACCACGGTCCTATCACTGGGCATTCCTCTCAAATAGCTACCCTCTTATTTCACACGTTAAGGGAAAGCTTCTGAAGATCTTGAAGACCAGGTCAACAGATGAGGTGAAGTGCTGTCCAGGTTGTGTGGGAATCGTCTTTTAAATAGTTGATTCCAGAAAGTTTGAGGTTCACCTCAGAGATGCTGCTGTATGTCAGAAACCTGAATGCTTGCTGCCACTTCAGAATATGGGCTTAACCCTCCTGCTCTAAAACCCACGCAAAAGCACCCGCTGTGTGCGTTTTGTGATTTTACTCAAAGTCCTATATTTTGACTTGTATCAGTGTGAAGAACAACCTTTCTTGTGACAAAAAGCTATATTGGGGTGATAAGAAAATTATTTATCTGGCACAAGATTCAGCTAATCATTCTCATTATAGCAAAACTAACTAAATCGACCTTCACTTTTCAGAGATCCTGAATGATGTTATACACAGCATGAAGAAGGAAGGAGAATGGAAGGTTAGTACACTTCTGTGTCTTGGATGAGTTAAATTTGTCTGATCAGTTTACTAATCTAAATTGTATGCATCTGCAGTGGACTTTCTGTTTATGTGTTTAAAAAAAAATCTCTGGTGCAGTTAATTCAATCCTACAGTAAACCCTAGGTCTTGTGTTTAGTAGACCTGCTGTATCCTTCACTGTGACACTTAAGGTTCTTCACGCTTCTCATATCTTTTCCTGATTCAGCAAGGTAGCAAGTGAGCCTTGAAATTACTAACCAAGACAGACAAAGATGTTATTAGTTTTGCTCTACTGGGTTTGCAAGTGTGTTATGTGGCTGAGCTGATTATCTCATATCTATCCTACAATTTGCTGTCAAGTTAGTAAATATACTCCATCTCAGAGTATTCTGAAACATTATTGCCCCTTTAAACTATCCACCCACAGTTTGTATATGTGTGTGTGTGTGTGTATACACGCACATACATTTAATTATACCTTTGCTCAACTTTAAAAATTGCTTCTTTATATATAATATTATTTTCCCCTCTGTCCCTGAAGGTCCTCATTATGGATCATTCCAGCACCCGCATCCTTTCCTCGTGCTTTAAGATGTCAGATCTTCTGGCTGAAGGAATCACAAGTGAGTGGCATGTGCAAGATACTATCTGTCTATGATTGATCCTGTCAGCAGAGGCTTTCATTAGAGCTGGAAAAACTTATATCTTTTGTGGTACAACTCTTTGCCTCAGTTCCCCAACCCAGTGTGTCCATCCAGGTACAGCTGGGCCCTGGTTTCTTTAGATCAAGCTGTAGTTAGCTTCTTCCGATACTGTCAGAATCAGATATGTATATCTTTTTAGTATTTTTTTCCCTCCTTCCATACCTCTGGGAATTGTTGCCCCATTCTTTGTCCTTCCATCCAGACATCTAATACACATTTTACTTTCTTCAGTTATTGAAGATATAAACAAACGGCGAGAACCCCTTCCCAGTCTGGAAGCCATCTATTTGATCAGCCCTATTGAGACGGTAGGTCCATTGCTTATTTGGGGAGTTAATACATTGATAAATGCCTCCTTAAAGATAGATCCTGTGAAATTTCCACAGATACCTAGGCTAATAATTAGAGCCTTCTGCCAATTCCTTGGGAAGGGGAGAAAAAAAGGTGGGAAGAACAAAGGCAAATGCTTTCGATTTCCCTGAAGTCCCCAAAGGAATATTATCCACCCAGAGATCACTATGATTAAAGATGGTTAATATAACTGGAAGGTCAAGGTGTGGGAGTTAGTAGAAAATGTTTGGGATTTTGTACAACTGCTGCTAACAGCCTGTTCTCCATTTGCAGTCTGTCCGTGCTCTGATAAATGATTTTAAAAGCACTCCCACATTCACCTACAAGGCTGCCCACGTCTTCTTCACGGACAGTAAGTTCAAGGAATGTTCTCAGGCAAACAAGAAGATGTGTAGGACTGTCTTTACTAACTTGGTGTCTTCTAGATTGGAGGATCCTGGGACAACATTTATTGGGAGTTGGGTTAGTGAAGAATATTCTAGGAGGCAAAAGCAATTGAACAGATACTTAGCCAATCTAAGTGTTGACTTGTAATCTATTTTTGCTATGAATCAAATGGCTTTTATGCAATTGCTTGAGCTATAATAGCAGAGGTGTATGGCTGCTGGTCCTAGGGAGTTTTGTTTTCTTCCATTTAATCATGCCCAATGCTCAGAGGCTACCTGGACAAGTCCCTCCAGTTTTCTTCACGAGGTTTTTCAGAAGCGGTTTGTTATTCCCTCCATCCTAGGTCTGAGAGAAAGTGAATGGTCCAAGTTCACTCAACTGGCTTTGTGCCCAAGGCGGAACTAGAATTCACTCTCCCAGTTTCTAGCCCAGACATGGGCAAACTACGGCGGAGAGAAAAAAGAAAAAGTTTTCTTCTGGGACTTTTCGCCGAACTAGTTACTAGCAG
This sequence comes from Myanophis thanlyinensis, assembly GCA_017656035.1. Taxonomy (NCBI): domain Eukaryota; kingdom Metazoa; phylum Chordata; class Lepidosauria; order Squamata; family Homalopsidae; genus Myanophis; species Myanophis thanlyinensis. Next base: position 15,867 of record JAEANM010010204.1, read on the forward strand.
AAGAAAAGTCCCAGAAGAAAACTTTTTCTTTTTTCTCTCCGCGGTAGAAAAAAAAA
>JAEANM010010205.1:0-14496 GCA_017656035.1 Myanophis thanlyinensis
TGGGAAGGACAAATGAACCCAGGAAGGGACGACCATACCGGTGACATCTGGGAAGAACAAGAGGACCTAGGAAGGGATGACTACACTGACGGGGTCACGCGTTACCTACCGGAGGCCTGTTCGGAAAACGTCCCAGCCGCAGAGGCCCAACAGCCGCCGTTGCCGCAGCCACCATCGCCGCCGCCACCAAAGCCAAAGCCGAGGACAGAGGGAGCCCCCGGCACTCCTTCCAGGGCGGCAGCAGCGGTCCGAATGAGCAGAGCTTGCGCAGATCGACGTGATCCCAGCAACGCCCTGCTTACTTACAAGACTACACATGCTCCATCGACGCCTCTAGAGGAACCCAGACTAAGAAGGGAGGGGTGTTGTATATCACGTATGCGCGGCCGGGAGTCTACACACCGGTCCGCCATCTTGCATGAACAACCCACCAGCTGATTGGCTGTCGGGATGGCGATGCCCATTGGCTGGTCTGCCAGCCAATGGGGATCGCGGAAATTTGAAGTCACAGCAAATATAAAAAGCCGCGGCTTCCCTTAAGTTTTGCCTCTCTCCGGATTGAATCCTCATCACGAGTTTTACTCGCGGCTGAAAATAAATGGGACCCCTCGTGGTCATCCAAACAGACCTAGTTTCCTGAGTTTTCTTTCACCGATTTGGATCGGGTTTTCGGCTAAAACAAGTGACATCTTAAAAGAAGTGTTTGGTTCCAGGAGACATTAAAAAGGCAACAACATGGTAGTAGAAGATACTTGCACCAGTGAATTACCTTTTTAACACCTCCAGGATTCAATGTGCATTTTCTTGGGGTGCACACCTACTGTGAGACCAGGAAAATGTGCAGCTTTTCCAAGGAGCCAATAATAGGCACAGTAAATAAACCTCTAGCAAATCTGAAGCAAACTGCCTTCCCCAAACTGCAGCCACATACTGCATGCCATTGGAAGATCTTGGAGTTAACTCTGGGTGGCATAGTTGCCAGTAACCATAATTCTTCACTTTGTATAAAAGTTTACTATTCTTATTTCAAGACAAGGAATTACAAACTTTCTCTCCATTATCTTCTAACTTCAGCTGTAGGTGCCCATTTTACAGTAATTGTATTACATTTAAGGATTACACCTATAAGCACACAATTCATATATTCAATTTAAAGTGAATCACAAATAATATCCAGGAATATATAGAGGCATTACTAGCAACAAGAGAATCAACAGAGCACAACATCTAAAGTGATTAAGTGGACATTACTACATGGGCAAATAATAATTCTTAAAACACATGCAGCGTTACTCTGATAAATGTCTGGCTCACAATGTTATGTTCTGAATTTATTCTAACACATTCTGCCTATAAGGCAAGAGATTTTTCAATAAAATGCCAACTTATATTATCAGAATTATATGAACAATACTTTATTTCAACATACTGTGATAAATTAAAATAATTACCCTCCTTTCTAAGCAAACTGTTGGAGGTAGCATTTAGACCAAATCCTACTGAAATTAATGGGACTTAAGTAAGTGATCGTAACTGTCTCATTAGCTCCAGTGCTACTTCTGATGAGTAACTTGGCCTGAATGCTACCCCGCAATAAATAATACTAAGATTAGAGTCAACGTTTCAAAAAACAGCAGAGTGAAGAATAAAATACAAGCATATGAAATGAATTAAAGATGCTTTTTCCACAATGGATGCATCTGCACCAAGCAAAAAAAGGGAACAAATTGCATACCATATTAACTGAAAAAGAAACCCTACATTTTAATCCTACATTAATTAACTCCTTGACATTTCCAGAAAATAAACTGAAGCAAGGAAGACAGAAAAAATCGGCAACGTTTTACAGTAAGTTATTTTGCAATTTTTCTAAATACAAAAATTCAGCTGCTTTTAGATGTCATTTATAGTTGAACATAAACAGAGGTCCAGATTATTTTAAAACCCAGATCTAGTGATCCTAGTATAAATGCCTATTGGGCCTAGATTGCCAATCTAAGCCACGTCGACATCTCCTGTCACCCTGAGTATATTTTGTGCCCTCACTCATGCTCTCATGTTGTGTTATGTTACTGTTCAGTCATGGAGCTCACTGTGCAACTTTGGGTCAATAACAAACTCTTAGTCTAACCTAGCTATTCTGTCTATAGATGTAGGGCTAAAATGGGGGATCTGTACAGACTGGACCTTTCAGAAAAAATCAAACATAAATGAAATAATAAATAATATTTAATAAAAATGTGCCCATGAAATTTTAGGGTGGTAGGAAAGATATTGAAAAGAAAATCTTACTGATTGGGGGGGATACACTGTAATAACCCAGAAGGACAGGAAATCAGAATATTAAACGAAAAGACAATAATTGTAATAATAAAATGGACTGACTGACTACAAACATCAGCATGACAAAGTAGCAAAAATTGTGCACTGGAATATCTGCAAGACACACTATTTACCTGCCAGCAAGAATTGGTGGGACCACAAAATTAACAAAGTGATAGAAAATGAAGAAACTAAAGTGTTCTGGGACCTTAAAACTCAAACAAAAAAGCATCTGTCATATATCTGACTTTACAATTGTTGATAAGAAAGTAAAAAAAGGCTGGATAGTGGATATAGCAATATCTGGAGACAGCAAAATAAAGTCAAAGAACTGGAGGAGAGCACAAAATACATAGGCCTTTAAACAGAAATAGAAAAACTGTGGCAAAAGAAAATAAAGATAGTACCAATAATTGGATACAATGTCAAAACATCTGGAGCATCACTTAAATACCACTGGCATTGACAAAATTATCATAAGTCAATTGCAAAAGGCGTTAGTTGGAACAGCTTAAATCATACAATGCCTTTAATCATACAGCAACTGTGCTTTGTGTGATTGTACCGATGCAAGCTCATTCAATTTCACTGCACACATGTTGTGCATTGACAATAAAGGATTGAATGCCAAATCCAGTCTAAACATCTAGATGTCTATGTGACCAACATAACAACAACAATATTTTTACAATAATTTGGACACAAAAACTGAATATGTACACCGTAGATGCCATATGAAGTTACTATCAGTCCCCAATAGTAAGAAGCATTCTCCCATTGGCAAATTGATAAAACTCATCATAGTAGCAATAAAAAACTATATTAGTAATAAAAGCTTTATACTTTCCTGAAGGGCTAGCATGAGACAAGATATTTACTTAATAAATTATTATCCACATATTTAATGTATCTATAATAAAAAGTCTTTGGTTTAAGATGGTGGTATTCTATTCATTGCAATTTCCTCCTGCTTCAAAATGCCAGCAAAAGAGAAATTAAATGCTTAATAACAGGATAATAGAAATTGTAAAGATGTTGCTGAATCTCATATGCTATTACAGATTTAGTAGTGTCTCTTCCTTTGAGGTTATTTTGAATTTGTGTTTCAGATCAAACTTGGGCTGCAGAGAGATTTGTCCAATAGAAACTGAAGAGATGCAATTGCTGTATGACCAAGGCATGAATAATAGTAAAATTTCCCCCTTGTTAAGAAAATTTATTTAGTATTCCATTTATTTATTACAATTACAACCTGCTTTTCATTCAAGAACTGGTGATAGAATGCATGAGTTTCTTCTCTTTTCTTTGCTCTTTTATTCTCACAATAATCTTGTGAGGTTAGACTAAGATAGAGCAACCAGCCCAAAATCACCTGATGGACTTCCATGACTGAATAGGATTTGAACCACAGTCTCCCCCAGTCCTGAAGCCTCTGTACCATATTCCCTTTCTTATACTCTTGGGGAAGTTGAATGATGGGAAATTAGGAGGTAGCATTTCAGTTAAAAAAAAGATATGATTCTGAAAAGTCCACTTCTTTTTATTGGTTCAGAATTTTTTTTAAAAATGGACAAAATTTGAAAAACACTCCAAACATCTTGTTGATTAACTGACTGCCTTTCTATTGTGTAAAGTTTGACTAGAATTAACTGGAATACTGTTCTTCTAAAGAATCCAAGACATGAGATCAAATTCAAGATGTAAATTAAGAAAGCTAACTTTTTCTATTTCAAAATTCTATTTCAAAATTCCAAACTCGATTGCAGAAAATACAACTTCATCAACAGAGTGGTCAATTCCTGGAATGCTCTACCCAGCTCCGTTGTTACATCCTCAAACCCTCATAGCTTCAACCTCAAACTGTCTACTGTGGACCTCACTCCATTCCTAAGAGGTCCAAAAAGGGGGCGTGCATAAGCGCACCAGCATGCCTACCACCCCTGTCTTACTGTCCCTATTTATCTGTACTTACTTCCTTTGTTTATGTTTATGTGTATACCTATATATCTGCCATCTTGTACATGTTTGGCAAATAAAATAAAATAAAAATAAAATCTGAAATATTATAAATGGGAATGTGCTGTGGTATGTGATCATAGTCCTAAAATATTATTTAAATTTGTGTGATGTAGTCTTAAAAATATTCAAGATGAGATATACGTTGCACATTCACAAACTCTGCTACACCGCTGTAGCTTGTTAGGCATGGGAATCATGAAAGGATATAATCCATTTGTATTTTAATTGGTAACTGTTGTATTTTTATTGCCAGGAAGCAAGAGGAGCCCATGTGGGACTATCTGTGTCAGCTCCTTAAACAACCTGAGTGGCCTTGGCTACTCTACACAATGAATGATGGATGAATGAGGTGCGGATGGGAGAGGCTGGTGGTTACAACATTGCCAATAAAATATTCTTGACCAGACCAGACACTATATAGAAGTAAATCTCTATTGTGGATATTTTTTTCCAAGCCAAATCCTTGAGTGTTTAAAAGTTATGCAGCAAGAAGAAATTCAGCAGCAACTTATCTTCCCCCATCACTGCACTGTGATACGCTTAACTGAAAGCTTCCATCAATCATGCAAAATTATAGGTAAATAACACCAAATCTGGAAGCCTAGACCTGTCCTTTAGATACTTCCTGTTTAGTTTCTGGGGTGAAGCTTCAATATCTACAAAGAAGAAGAGCATTTTTGAAACTTCTGCTACCCTCCAATTGGAACACATGGCCACTATTTTAAAAAAGCAGTACAGTATATATTCTATAATTATATTTAGATCTATTCAAGTACACCAATCAGTTTCACTGTATAAAAAAAGGGCTTTGGGTATAAGGAAAAGAAAATTGGCATTTGGATCACTGAGTTTGTCTGAATGAGTGTTCCTAAAATAAAATAATTTGGGGATGCTTTTTAGAGAAAAATCATTTGATATGAATTGGAGGCAGAAATTCATTTGTCTGAAAAGTTGTAACTATGTAACTACATACATCTGGACTACAACTGGTTCAACATAAGCTTCTTATGCAAATGATATTCAACCTCAAGAAGAAGGTAGATAATGGAATTATTGAAAAGTCAACTACTCATCAGAAAGATGACAGAAAAATCAGGCAAGGTCCTAACATATGGATAAGAGGCAAATGGACTTGTTACAATCACTGCTTTTAATTTATCAAAGCAAAGCTGTCACAAGTCAGACACTGACAAATGTGTATCTAATGCATATAAATGAGCCAATTATCACTAATGGTTGGACGGTTCAATGCTGTATACAGTTCGTTTTTATTACATTTTCTTTTTAAGAAATGAAATTTTAAGTGGAAACCAAACCATCTATAAACAATGATTGACAACCCAAACAGTTGTGTTTTATCATAAACATTTTCTTCAGAGAACCTAAATGCTAAAATAGTCTGAATAATTCTGAAATACAGCTTTGCTATGATTGATCATCACAGCACTATCAGCAGGAGTCTTCAAAAAAAAAAAATTTCCCAGATCCCAGAGGAGAGCTGAGCTTCAGGGTAACATTCTGGATCCCTCCCACACATACAAATCAATCCCATGCATATCAGATTTAGACTACCAAATACGGTACTTGCCTTTTTAAATTTAATCTGTAAAGGTATCATATACATATACACATTCACATACACATACATATATACATGGCACACAGTAAGAGCTTTGAGGATTTTTAAGCTGTACAACTTGATTGTATCATATATGTTTCCTCAGATTATAAATAAAAAAATTGACCAGTTTCAACAATTAAGAACATGAACATTTATTATATTATTCAGCAGACATTTTTAAGATTCATGAAGCTTATAGGTAGTGGTGGGCTGCAACCGGTTTAACAACCGGTTTGGTGAGCGCGAGCTGCCACACGGTTTCCAAACTACAGCAATTCAGCTTACCTAAGGCAGCCCCAGTGAGTAGGAACTGCGGAGGCACAGAAAACAGCTGTGCCACATGATTCAGGTGAGCAAGAAAGAAAAAAAGAAGGGGATATAGGACAGGATAGGGTGGGGGTGGGGCCAAATGATCGTCAGAACTACAGTTTGATAGAACCGATGCAACCAAGCAGCAGCCCATCACTGCTTATAGGTTTTGTTCTACTTTGCTATTTGGTTCTAATTTAGATTGAGTATGAACTCAGTCACTATGGTTTTCAGTCAATGGTTTATCTTATTTGGTTGTGTGTAAATCAGGCATTATGATCTGTTCAATCAACCAACTAATAATTTGTATGAACCCAATCTGTTACTTGATGTTTAAAGCTGAAGAAGCTTCTTGGATGAGAAGTGAAATGTCTTCAAAGAAAAACCAGAAAGTCCAGTTGCCTCTTGAAAAAGCACCTTTGGGACAACCATGATCTGAATGATTAAGAATCTCCATAGACATTTAGCAATATAAGTTCGTATTTATCCACATAAATATATGAAAAATTATAATAAGATAATGCCTCTTCCCAATATAGTTCATTCAGTGAAAAAATATGAGCTGGAGTCAAATCCCTGCTGCCAATGTAAAATTCACTAAATGTGCTTGGAGAGTCACTCTCATCCATGTCTCTACAATCATGAATGAGTCAGAATCACCTGAAATGTCAGAATCACCTGAAGGTTGTCAGCGTTCCAACCAAACTCCTCATAGTCATCCAGCACTCAAAAACAAAGTCAATCCAAATAAGATTTTATTAAAGAAGTCATAGTGGCACATCTGGGAAAACCTGAATCTGAACTTCTGGTATTTCCCTTACCCAAGTAAAACTCACAAATCCATCCCCTACATCCGTCAGTTCATCACATTGCACAATCAAATTTTGTTGAAAAGAGAAATTTTCGTTCAACCCTCTCCAGGTGCAGGATGACCCAACCGTGACATTCAAGAAGAATGTTTTGTCTAAATTACTACTCACTAAAATTTCCCCCTCCCAAATTCCCAGGCACTAACTGTGGCAGCAACGAAGCTCCTACAAAACTTTTACTTCCATAGCTGACAAGGGAAACACATGCATGCAGTAATCAGTTTTTAAGGTGCTGTGTGAAATTGGCAAATTGCATTCTTGGTGATAAAGTTCCAATCACTAGTTGAACCATTCCTTTCAAGAGATCTATACACTTTGGTCGTAACTTAGCAAAGCAGAATTACTATGGGTGATTATGTTTGGTGGGAAGATAAGAGGCAATCTCATATAATAATGAAGATCATGAATTAGATGCAGAAAAAGCCAAGAAAACCAAACCTTCATCCATAGAAACTCTCCAAATGAGATGTTGGCCTAGTTAATCTCTCTCAGTTCAACCCCACTTATTAAGGTTGTTGCTATAAAGGAACAAGGAAAGAACAAATTCTGTATATCACCTTGAATTCCCGAATCAAAGATTGGATATAAATAAAAATTTACAATAAAATAAATATGCTATGAAATAAATACAAATAATAAATTGATAGTTAAGATCCGTACCTGTCAGTAGTCACAATACTTTTTTCAAATGTAATACAAAATGAAAAACAAATGGCTTTTGTTCCCTTACATGTATGTTCATTTCCAAAGTTTTCCACAGAGCAGTTCACAAAGCCTTTAAAAAGAATCAGCCTTTCAACACAAAAAATAGTATTACTTACTGAGAAATAAAGTGGTTGAATCCTCTGGACCAATTTTCTGGTTGGAACAGCGTTGGAGGGGGATTCCTGAAAAATATGCAGGCACGTTGTATGAACAGCTGAAAGAGTCAAACCAATTGTTCAACACTAAAGTTTGTTGTTGCCATTATCCAGAAGGAATTGTTTCCAGATGTTTTCAATGTGAAAGAGATCCATGGATCGTTCCTGCTATTATCTGATAAATGAAATTGCTTGTCTTGGCCATCCATGTTCTTCCAAACAGTTTAAGAAAATTTAGACAAGGCTTCAGGATTGTAGCTGAACAACTGGGCCCCAAATATTTACGGTACTTATTCTGATGAAAGAAGACTTCCTACTTACACCATTTGTATAGGCAAAGGTTTTTTTCTAGATGATCATTCACAACAAGCCGAAAAGATGTAACTAGTCGCAAATATGTCTATGACACTTTCAGAACTATTCCCCTCACAGAAAAGTCTGTTATGCACATCTCGCACTGTATATTTGTTAAAAATAATGTAAATAAGAACAATAATGTTATATGTGCCTAATAGATTAGACTAGAGCAAGGGAAATGAAAAAAGAACAGCTGATTTTTCAATTTCTCCCTCTCCTTGTGTCTGGGTTGTGTGCATGTGTTCAAAACCGAGCAAAACACAGCTAAGAAATAATAGCTCTGTAATGAATGGCTCACTTTCATCTGCATCTATCAGAAAACCATTTCTGCTATCTCATTTTCTGCAGATTGTCATGTTATCTGAGCCAAATATATTATTACTTTTCTCTTTTCATACAGTACTGGTTCAAAATGAGCAGGGAAAATCCAAAATACTTGCCTGGATATGCATCATTTATCACATTTACTATTAAGAAGCAATGTGATGGGTTATATTCAGTGACATTAATGCTTAGGCTCATGTACCATTAAATAGCTTCTATCACCACCTGCATCAGAGCCTCAGATGCAAGACATACAAATCCCATCTGCAAAGATGAATTGAGGCAATAGCTACTTGCATCTGCTTTAAAAAGTCTGTACAAGTCCAATAATTGGTTAGGAAAGCAACTAATTAAGCATACTAACGAAGTCTTCAGGAGACAATCAGAAACTTTATAGAGCAAAAGTTAATTGGTTCTTTTGGCCAATATAATCCTTGGTATAATAAAATTACAATGCCCCCCCCCCACCCAATAGAAATCCTCTATAGACAAATAGCTTACTTTCTTGGTAAGCAATCAGAGTAGCTTAACCTGCAGAGTCCACATTAGAACTTACTTTCATGGTTATGCTAATGTGCCATCCTTCACTCTTGAGCTCACAGAAAAGTATGCCAATACAAATTGCTCTGCACCAGCAGCCAGGTTCTAACCTGCCTTAGGAACAATGCCAATGAGTGGTGCTGTCCTTAAGAGATTTGATGTTAAATTAAGAAAAAATACTCACTGGATTTGTCTTCCAAATATCACCTACAATTGGGAAAACCAGCAACTGTTCTTGTTAATGTATATGGAGCAGCAATAAGATTATTTTAAATAGGTGCATTAGACATTTTTCAATTTACTTGAGTGATGGGCCACCAGAGACCCTGTCAGCTGGAGCACAACTCTAGGAATCTTCAGAAACAGTGCTAGATTTATACACTTAGAGTCTAGTAATGTTCTGGAAGAGCTCCAAGTGTATGCCCCAAATGTAGTTGATAGATTCCAAGTACAGTGGAAGGGCACTCAGAAGAAGGAACAACAGTAGACTTGTGTTCAGAAAGAGCTAACTATAAGGTCTCAGGCATGACTAAGGGATTGCAAGGAGTACCAGGAGGGTCCCCTCCCCCATTTTACTTCATGCGCCAGGCTTTCCATGAACACAGCAACATGCTGCTATTAATTAACGTAGCCCGATTTATTCAGGCTTTCATATGCACTTCCAAAAACGGAGCCAGTTCTTTAAGAGTCACTTAGCCTCTAATAATTTAATTTCATAAAGTTGCAGCATGTTCTTAGGCATACCTATCATTTAACTTGATGGTTTTTACTTTTAATTGGGATTACAAAATCCGATCCACAAATTCTGGATTACCATTAGATGGCAGCAAAGGTAGATGGAAATGCTGCCATCTTGTGGCCATTAAAAACGTTGCAATCTGAGATTGGATGTATTTAGGATGTCCTAAATCTTCTTGTATTTATTATGAATGACGTTTCCTAAACTTGCATAAATATCGTTTTGGGGAGGGGTGTCATATGACTATATTGATATTTTTGTATTGATTCCCTACAGAGAGAGCAACAAAAGAGCATCTACCTTGGAGAGTCCAGAGAGCCATTTGCACATGGGCAAAATACTGCTGAAAAAAAAAGGGCTGTTTTTATATGTCTTCCCCAGAACTGCAGAGGGTAGTACATCCAATTTGTCAAGAGTTACAACTGAAGAGAGGTAAGATGATTCTGCCAACCTGGCAGTTTGAAAGCATGTAAAAATGCAAGTAAAAAAATAAGGGACCGCCTTGGTGGGAAGGTAACAGCACTCCTTGGTCTTTGCCATTTAATCATGCCGATCACATGACCATGAAATTGTCATCACACAGCACTGGCTCTTTAGCTTAGAAATAGAGATGAGCACTGCCCCCTAGAGTCGGGAACAACTAGCACGTATGTGTGAGGGGAACCTTTACCTTTACCTTAAGATGATGGCCCATGTACATTAGGAAGAATCCACAAACTGTAGAATTGGATGCTAAGCTTAAACTAATTTTAAAAATCAATAAACTGGATATGTTGTTTAAATTGATTCCTGGCATTCTCAAACTCTAATGGACAGAGGCTTTTCCAAATGGTAGTCCTGAGGATTGGAGTTTTCCATCACCTTTTGTTAACCAGGTTGATTTATAATGACCTCTGAGAACCAGTGGAGCCAGACTCACAGGAGGGAAAATAAAATCAATTTCAGCCAGAAATTAAGGAGATAGAGCCAGGTTCCCACAGAAACCATAGTTGTCTCTGAATTGAACTGAAATACATACCGTAATACCAATCTTCCTCTGTGAAACTGAACAATTGTTTCAAAATTCAAAATACTTTAATTTGCTTTTTTCTTTGTCTCTTCCAAGCCCTTTTCCTTCTGCACCATGGCAATGCTAAATATTTTTCTTAAGAAAGTTCATCTGTCATGCAGCTTCCCCACCACCACCACAGTGTAAAATAAATTAAATCCTACATAATTAAGAGCAATGGCAATTAATTTTATTGCAAGTATTAAATAAATATAGAAAAGTGCTGTTGACCTAGTATGTCAATTCTGATTGCTTGTAGTTTTTTAGGATTACATTTCACCAAACTATTCTCTTCTGGTTTGATACAACTAATTGTGCTTTTTTTTAGATTTGTACTAATGCTTTAGGCCCTAAATAATATTACAATTATTATAATCTCAACCTTATTTCTCCCACTCTTTCTGATAATGTTCACTGTGGCATGTAGCTACTAAGAACAATCTATACTTCCTTGCTACCGAAATCATGTTTTGAAAATTCTACCAAAGCTTTTCTTCATAATATTTCCAGGCAAGAGCAAAGATGTGATAAAAATGTTCTCTCTCATAACTTGGATACATTCCATAGATGTCTGGCTCTGGGCATGGTTGTATGCAATCAAGGGAAAAAAGCACAGGATATTAGAGGTCAAATCCCTGCCCATTGTATTGTGAACTTCTCCTTCTCTAGAGGTTTCAGAACTTTTCCTTCTCTAGAGGTTTATTTTCAAGCCGACTTCCTTATAACCTTCTGTTCCTTGATAGACCTCCACAGATTCAAGAGAAAAGCAATGCTTTCTGCTATCCAGAAACAATTTGTTTATTATTTTGATCTTTCAATTAGTGGAGAATTGTGATTTCTCATATAGCAATGGGAAGCATATGAGAATTGTGGAATGGAACCAATGTGGGACGACTAGAAAGCAGAAAAGCTATAAGATAACACTGTTTAGGAACACAAAAATGTCTGCACAGAGACACCATTTGGTTGTTGTTTCAAGTATGAAATCAGGGCCACCATCCACGTGGTACCCTTTCACTAGCTAGCTTTAATATATACTATATATGACTATGATCTTTGGGTAAAATGAACCAGAAATATTTTAATCTATTAAATTTTATCTATTTTCTGTCATTGAGCCGGTTTCCAAAGTCACAGCTAGGAAGACCAAATGGAACACTCTTTTCACTATCAAGGCTAGTTCTACAGTTCACTGGACACAGTTTGTCCTTTACATTAAGTTGTGCACCTAATTACAGGTCACAGTTAATAGATTTACAGCTGGCAAATGCGGTGATGATGGGAATCTCTGCACTGAACAGTTTTCCAAATGTCTTAAAAGGTTGGATAGATAAAAACATGATTTAATTAATACAGAAACATCAATTGTTGAGATAAAAGGCCAAACAAAGAATCCAGATTTCTAAATGCAGAGATCCATTATTGGGGGAAACCATGATGATTCCAAAGGGAGGAAATTAACTGCACTGAGTATCAACACCTGCTACTAAAAGCTGATCCAACCAGCTACTGATTTAAATAAGCAGAAGAGTCAGAGAGAGATTTGCTGTGAATTTGGATGCATGATTTTGGAATAAAATCATTGGAGATGTCATAAGTCACTTTTTTCAGTGCTGTTCAAATAATCTCTAAACAAACCTGTAAGTCAAAGATTACCTGTACTCTGTGTATCTGTTATAGTGAGCTGCCACTCATGAAATTTTATGCCTTTTATTAAAATGTGTCCCCACCTTCTCCTCATTTTTTGCCACATAACCTAAAATGGCTCTCATCTTACAATGTCCATGAAGCTTTATTTCATGCAGTCTCTTGTACTCTCTTAGAATTATTTGATCAAATATGAGCTAACGCTACCTACTCTCCCTGAATTATTATTTCTTCCAGCAGTTCAAGGTGGCTTATTTGCCAATTTGCACATCATTTTGTGGTTGCATGACCCAAAACTGAGAGTATACACTACAGCTCTTTATTATTTTGGCTATTACTGGAATGATGACAATATGTTGAACAGCCCTGAACTAGAAGTTATGCTTCTGTACAGTGTTTCTTAAACTGCCATCCAAGACCCCCACAGGGGTCCACAAAATCAAAATTATTTACTAATTACTGAAGATATTTGCAAAAATTTAAAACAATGTCCCTCTTCTCAATATTATTTTTGTTAAAAATGATAGAAACATAAAAAAAAAATCAATATCCTTTTACATGATTCAATAAATATTCTAGGAATCTAAGTTTTTAATATGGTAAATATTGATAAATATAACTCATGTAAACAAAAGCTCTTTAGGGATCCTTCATCATTTGTTTAAAGAAACACTTTAGTGACTCTAAACCTTATTTCTCTACTCTTAAATGCCCTCGCTAGGTAAGATTGTATAAATTGTACTTTTACATAAAATCAGGTGACTGCTTCAAGCTTGCCATAATTTTTTCTTGTCTTAAAACAAAAGTCTTAATAAAAATCGCATTCATTTGATTGTCACATGCAGTTAGGATATTCTGCTCTGGTTCACAATCTAAAGGACAGAATGAAACGTTAGTGCAACCCTCAGAAGTTAGTAAAATCCATATTAAAATGTTTAATATAAGTGTGCCAGGTTTTATTTTTAAATCACAGAGCACAATTAGGATTACCTGTTTTGTGATATTTGTTAGGATTCTGACCTTGTCTTGGATTAAAGTATCATAATCAATGAAAAACTTTCAACCCCTCCCCACTTTTCAGGTGCATAGCCACAGCCTTACAGGTCACACCATTGGAAAATTGACACTTGCTTAATTTCATTCTGTAATTCTTGGTTAGATGTACCCTGAGGGTCCCTTGGTTTTGAAGTTGGAAAAAAACAAATAAAAGCTAGTATATATGCATCACCGTCTCCTTCTCTTCATTGGCCAACAGTAAATAACCATCTCTTTCCACAGCATAACAGCTGGATAATTCTCAGTCATACTGAGTGTTTTATAGAAATATTTAAGGAAAATGATTTACCATGACTTAATCTCAAGGAAAATCACTTATCTCCAAATGAAAGGTTGAAAATAAAAATAGCTGATCCATCAATATGTATAGCTATTTAAAAACTTATATTTAAACTTTTTTAAAAAAGTAAGTCTTTAAAGATGGCATTCAAAGATGGTTTCACTACATGTACTGTATATACTGAAATCAGTGTACCTGAGAAAATGGTTTATACATAAATCCCACTTATTTTACAAATACATATTTGAACAAGTTTACAGCCAGAATAAGTATTCAGGTTCCATACTCGTGCTTAAAAGACAGATCAATTATCTAATCTGGGTAACTTAATTCTCCTGAATCAATGGAAAAGTAGCATATACTTCATTTCTTTAAAACGAAGAGTAATTATTATTTTTGAATAGACAAACTATTCAAATTATAAATTTGTAGTATCCCCCCCTTGACATAAATGATTTACGTACATACACACACACACACACTTACAAACCCACACACGTGCATG
>JAEANM010010206.1:0-15922 GCA_017656035.1 Myanophis thanlyinensis
TTCCTCCGCATCCGCCAGACCATCAACCGCGGGCCGGGCGGCGGCGGCGGCGGCGGCGGGGCGGGCTTCCCCGGGGGGCCGCCGGGGCTGCAGAGCGGCCAGACCATCGCGCTGCCCGCCCAGGGCCTGATCGAGTTCCGCGACGCCCTGGCTAAGCTGATCGACGACTACGGCGCCGACGAGGACGAGCTGGGCGGCGGAGGAGGCGGAGGGGGTCCCGGCGGGGGTCCCGGCGGCGGGGGCGGCCTGTACGGCGAGCTCCCCGAGGGCACCTCCATCACGGTGGACTCCAAGCGCTTCTTCTTCGACGTGGGCTGCAACAAGTACGGCGTCTTCCTGCGCGTCAGCGAGGTGAAGCCTTCCTACCGCAACGCCATCACCGTGCCCTACAAAGCCTGGGCCAAGTTCGGCGGAGCCTTCTGCCGCTACGCCGACGAGATGCGCGACATCCAAGAACGCCAGCGGGATAAGCTCTACGACCGGCGCGCGGGACCGGCCGGGCCGGGCAGCGGCAGCGGTGGAGGGGACGACTCCGACGGGGACGATGTGGATGACGATTGAGCCGCCCCCTCCTCCCCCCCCCCGTCCTTCTTCCTCCTCTTCCTCCTCCTCCTCTTCTCCAAGCTCCCTCCCTTCCCCAGCGAGGAGGAGAAAGGGGGGTTTCCACGGACCCCCGTGGGGGGGGGGGGAGAGAGAGAAGGAGTGGATGGAAATGGGGCGCAACCCCATCCTATGTTTCCGTCTCCCCCAACCCCAGGAGGGGGAGAGAGAGAGAGAGAAAGGGGGCCGCCCTGCCTGCCCTGCCTCCACCCACACCGCTTCTGGAGCAGCCCCACTCCCGAGTTTCCCCCCTTCCCCACCCCCACCCTCCCTCCAGGATACAGCATCTGTCTGTGAGTTGGCCCAGCTTTGAGCTCTCTTCCTCCCCCCCCCCTCACTTCCCAGGCTTGCCATCCTCCTCCTCCTCCTCCTCGCCCCAGAGAGAGAGAGAGAGGAATCCCAGTGACCTCAGTTAACCTCCGTCCGGGCCCCGCAGAGTGGAGAAAAGGGGATCCTTTCCCACTTTGGCTGATCTGCTCGAGCTTCCCAAGGCTTCTCATCTGCCCCCCCCCCCATCCCCCCAGCTGAAATGTGTGGTGTCTTAGTTTGTCTTCTATTTTTTTCTTCCTCCCCGCCCTTCCTTTCTTTTTAATTTATTGGAGGGGGGGCGAAACGGGGGAGGGGGGAGAGAGAGAATTTCATCTGACCTCCTCTCCCTTTCTCTCGGTGCCCTCCCCTCCTCCTGCATTTTGAGTTCCTCTTCCTCCTCCTCCTCCTCCTCCTCAGCTCTCAAAACCAGCATTTTGGAGACTGCATGGCCACTGAGCACAATTGGAAAAAGGAAGAAGAAGAAGAGAAGCTGGCACAGCCATCCAAATCCAGCAGCCTAACTGGGCAAGTTGTTTTTTTTTTTTAAAGAAAAATCAAGAATCCTGATCGTAGCCCAATGTGAACAGGGGGGGGAATGTTGCAGCCCAAGGCAGATGGGGAAGGTGAAATGGGCCAGTGGGGGAGGGAAGGTGGGGGGGAGAGAGAGAGAGAGAGAGAGAGACAGGAAAGATGGGGCAAGCAACCCTGAGAATGTTCCGAAAGATGTGTTGGAGAGGGAGATGGAGCCTATATTTGGACCAACGTCCACTGTTCTTCTCCTCCTAAATTTTTAACCCGTAAAGCTACAGGTGCCTGAACTGGAATTGATACGAAATTATTATAAAGTTGGCAGGTTCTAAAGATCATAATGAGGTTTCCCCCCCCCTTCCTCCTTGGGGGTGGGGGTAGGGGGGTTTGCAAACAGGCAGGTTCAAATGTAAAAAAAAAAAAAAGGCATAAAGCACAAGGAATGCAGAGTGGACTAGTTGCTGATCACTAAAGTTCTTCCCCTTCTCTCTAAATAAGGCGAAAGAGCAAAATGGCTTTAGGCTTTAGTAGGAAGTAAAAATTGGAGCTGCCTTTCTCTGGGCTTTAAAAAAAAGAAAAGAAAGAAAGATGATCTACTCCAGTAAGGTGGAATCTGTTCTGCAACTCACCCGTTTGGTTTGAAACGCAAAAAGTGTTAAAATCGCAATGAGAGAATGTGAGGCTTTTTAAAAAAAAAAAAAAATGAGAGGGAAACTGAGCTGCTTTTCACCGTGCAAATAAGTGGACATGTTCTATGGAAATAGACACCAAGACACCTCAGGTCCAGAAGTCCAGCATCTGTTGTTGTTTTAACAAGATTTTTTTTTAACAACAAGAAGAGAACACAATCCATTTCCTCAGTACCTCACCTTACGTTAACAGCAATGGATTGTTCAGAGCACCGTCTGCCCTATGGGAGATTCATCACCGTCAACACCACCACAAAAAAAGGAGCAGAATCAAGCCAGTTCTGTGACTATGAACACCGGGCAGCATTTTACCACCTTCAAATTTTACTATAGACTGGCTACTGCCTATTTGTCCAGTTGTCTTTCCCAAGCAGAGTTGGGTTTCCCCACCCAAAGAATTCCCCCATCTATATTTTAAATGGATTCTTACCTAAAATGATATTTTTTTAAACAAATGAAGTCAGTCCTACTATTCCCTCTAAAAAAAAAAGTGTTTTTAGCTACAACATTATATACTAGCAACTTTGAATTGAATGGAAATTGAATACTGTTCACTACAAAGTTTCGGGTATTGTTTGTGTGACATCTTAAAAGAGGCAGGTAAAGCTTCCTCTACAATCTTTTTAAATTGTGCATGCCTGTCCTTTATTTGAGCTGCCTTTTTAATTTATTGCATACCCTTATTTACCTTTATTTTGGTATTGCTCTTCTCTATACTGTCTTTGTTTTGTATTTATTAGAAAGCAAAGAGGCATATATAGAAAAAGGCATTTCCTCACTCAGTTGTTGCTGCGGTAGGGAAATTGGCTGGAATTTTTCTAAAAGAAAAAAAAATTGGGTTTCGCTACAGTTATTATAAAGCTCAACAAATGTCAGATTAGTTTATCACAAACATGATTGTTTGTTTTAAAAGCTGTTTCTTTATTCCATATGTTCATGGTAGATCTTATATCCTTGGGGAGGGGGGGCACACACCCGTCTTTCCATTTTTCTCCGTTGCAAAGAACTTGTTTCCTGAATTGTAATGGGAGCAATAGTGTTTCTTGATGTTTTAATTACATCCATATACTTGTACTGTATTTTGTACTCTCCGAGGCAGCTGTTTTCAATAATGTCCTGCTGTATTTACCTATGTAAATTTTTTTGGGGGGTTCTATTGTATTTAGTTCTTTGCTGCGGAGAACAATATTTGCCCACAAAAAAATTCAGCGTACAAGGATCGCAGCCTGGGTAGGAAAACTGCAGAAAACTCTGCTTTTAACTAATGAGACTTTCAAAGGCAGCAATGAAAATGGAGGCTGCAAATGCTTAATATCTATTGCTGTAACTCTTCATTCAATTTAAAAAACAGTGTATCATACTTGTATAGACCAACATTTATGTTGCGTTAGTGGTAATCAATTCCCCCTTCCCCCCCCCTTTTAAAAAATTGTTTTGTTTTGTTTTGTTGCTCAGCTGCCATGAGCCAGTTCTTGCAAAGATGCAGCACCTCTCCTTTTCAGGATAATCTTTGGGGGGGGGGGGGGGGGTGTGGCTTTGGGCTGAATTGTTGTAGTAACTAGCCTTACCTTTGTATTATATGGTAGTGACAGGATTTTGACTGTCCCAGGCCAGTGGCTATAATAAGCTATAATTAGCTGCCCAAAAAGTATGTGGAAGCGGACAGAAGCATATCAGTTGTTTAGCAAGGAGCGTTGCCATATATGGTGTTGCCTTTGGCAACCAGGAAGAAGCCCATTGCAGACCAACTGAACTGATATGGAGCATACCAAGTGATACATGACCCTTCAAGGTGTGTAGTTAGGGTGGCAGTGCAAGATGTCAGTAGGATACTAAGGTGTTGGGCCTGCTTGTGCTCACCTATAAGTTCTAGGCGTTTAAACTATTCCACAAATAATCGAGGCTATCGTGCTACGTTAGGTTAATGCCCAAGATTCATTCATTCTAGAGAGAAATTAATTCTGGTGCCACAAGCCTTGCTTACATGCAGCGTATTTCAGCGAGGAATCCATTCCTTCTGCTTGTTGGAGAACAGGGAAAGAATTGCCTGAAATCAATCTATCTGTCTATATATATATCTATATATCTATATTACCTTTCCCCTTGTAGAGCTTAAAATGTCTGGGCTTAAACCACAGTGGAGGCTGTAGATACTTTTCAGATTAATTTGGCCTCTGCTGGAGAGGGCGCCTCCATTGCTTACAGCTAAGCATTATGAGAAATCTCTGCCTTCCCGGCTTCTTACCACCATCTTGCACAGACCACATCTGAACTTACGCATCCCTGCTCTCTGATGTCTGATCGTTTGCCTCAGTGACCGGTTTCTGGGGATTGCACACGCCTCAGCTCTGAGTCCCGTTTGGACCAGCTACGGTGCATGCTGAGGCCGTGTTCAACCACGTTAGGAAAAAAAAAACCCCATTAAGAACCCTGAGAGATTCAGCCCAACATGAGTGAACTTTTAGTATTCCTGTTATACTCCTGTGCTTTAAATGTCCATTTAAGTAATGAAAAGCTTCTCTATTCTCGGTGCTGCAGTTTTAACTCATAATCCTGATCTCTTTTCTGCAGCGATGTTTGTGTGGGCCGTGGGCTGGTGCATTGTACAAGCCGCCACATCGTCCTGCACACCTGCACGATTTAAAGCACGCTCCATCCCGGTGACGTTTGGGAAGTTGGAGCTGTGTGGAGCGTGAGGTGTGTTGATGTAGGTGGCCTGTGGACTGCATTGTCATCTTTATGTGTAGATTTTGTAGAGGGGGGGGCAGAAATGGGTAACCTCTATCTGGCATTTCTAGGCGTTGCCCTTAGAATGGTGCATCTGCTGTACAAAATGTAAATCTTGTATAGCACCAAAAATTGTAAATACGCGAGACATACAGGTATATATATGCCCATAGCTTTAGCTCACATCTAGTTATGGGCTGTGTTCCTATTTCCATAGCTATCTGCTTCAGAGTGATTGCAGGCCTAACCGAGGGGGCCGAGTCTCCTTTCTTTCCTCGAAAAGAAAGCAATTCCCGTGGCTTACCCTGGAATCCTCTTTGCACAAAAAAAAAAGAAAATAAAAAAAATCACAGATTATTTTTTTTAAGTAAGATTTTAGCTCTTGCTTTAGTGTCTCTCTCTCTCAAATACAACTTAACGATTTCTGTCCTTGCTTGTACTTTTCAGGATAAATGGGCGCAAGAGGCAGGTTTCAATAAGCCCCTCATATTGAGTGGTCTGTTTGTTGACTGCACACTTCAGGTATTGGGAATAGCTGAAGATGGTTTTTGATTTACTCCTGTCATTTGAAGAAAAACAAACAAACAAACAAAACAAAACAGTGTAATATATTTGACTATACAAGACATCTGAAAAGTGACTTACTCAGGCTACTTTTCTCGTGTGAGGGTGGCAGTTTTGCGATTTTGGTAGAAATCTGTTCATTGCATAAATGTGCTTGGACATCTCAAAGTTTTAATAGAAAGATGATGGTACTTGATCTGATGCACAATTTAATCTCTCAGCAGATATTCGCTTTTTTTTTTTTTGTTTCTTTTTAAACAAAAAACAAAATGTGGCCTTGAAAGGAGGAAAGAGAAACTTGCTTTCCCTATATGTAAGTGGCACTTTTTTTGGCTTCAAAACTATTCCGATTCTGCCAGTTCTTCGTAAGACATGATATTGATATGCTTCCTTTTATAAGCAAGTGAAATGGTCAATGTATTGAAATATGTTTGCTATGAATTTAGTTTTATAAAGGAACAGGAATGCCTGAGGCTAAGTATCTAAAACCTAATGGACCGTTGTGCTCTTTTTAAATAGCAGTGATCACAATTATTTCTGAAGAAATGCAGTGTAGTGTAACTTTTAGTTTCACCTAGCAGAATCCTGCAGGCACAGCTACAACACAGACTTAATGGGTTTACGTCAGATGCCTTGTGATTTTTGTAGCATATCTGGGGGGGATAGTTGGATAGGAATGCTTCCAGATATCTAGCGCCCTTCTCAAAATTAAAAATTGTAGAAAGAAGACAAAGCAATCAGGTGTGCAGTGCTGTGCAGTGATAACTGTGCAGTGCTGTGCAGTGATAACTCTGCACATGGATGTTCCCAAGTCCGTACAAATGCCAAGCAGTGACAGGTATATTTCTGGATTCTTTGTTCACTCCAATGAACAACCCGTGGTGTAAACGCATAATCTTCATGGTTGCTTGTTCCCTTAGCCTGAAATATAATCTGTGGTAGTCTGATTCCAGGTGTGTGAGAGGTTTTCCAAAGTCTTGCCTTTTTGTCGGTATTGCTGCTTATGATAGTTTAAGTGTCAGCAAAATTGCAACAGTTAGATGTTGTGTTTGAGCATTCACGGAATCGTTTTGATTGAGGAAATGTGCATAGATTGCAATGATTTAATAGATTATGACTACAGGCGAGAGAAAAGTCTGTTTGAAGTGAAATAATTCGCATTTCCCCCTCTCCCCCTTTTTTTCAGGTTCCAAGAAACCTCAGCTTTTGCACTTTGTAGCTTTTATAGCCATTAGCAATTAAACACACACACACACAGACACCAAGATTATGCTTTGTTTTTGTTTTGGAGATAATGTGACATTCAGGAAAGGAACGTAGCAAAATCCAATAGCTGTCTCCTGCAGGATTAAAAGAAATTTTAATATCTGAAGCAAACATTCAAACATCGGGATGTAACCATAGATGGATTACTACCTCTTGTACCTGTAAAATCACGGTTATCTACAGTGGTGCTAGACTAATTTCATCTTAAGTACACTCACATTGCTTCTCTGTTGTAAGATATGGTAGAGTGGGGTTTGTTTTTTTTCTGTTGTGAAATTCCCTATTCTGGTCTAGACATCGAAACAACTATCATGTGTGGTTGTAAGAAATAGAACAGTTACTAAATGGAGACACAGAGTGGAACAGCAACTTTTTATTAGCTTGAGCAAGACTGGAATTTTTTCAGAGAGCGACGTATCCTCTTCATAGCCTGACAAGCCACTTCGCAAGGGAGCAGGTTCTCAAAACTAAAGTTTGTAGCCCAGACGAGTTCTAGTTTGTCACAAGAAAGAGCCTAAAATTACACTCAGCGTCTACAATTCCACTGAATGCAATGCAAGATTTCTGGCCTCTGGTTTTCAGCATAAATTCAATGATTGTGGAATTTAAACCCAGCTGTGTTTATTAATTTGTTTTGGAAATGTGAATAAAATGGTAAACACTCGGTAGGAGTAGAGTTCTGGCCAATGAGATTGCTCCCCATGGCAGTTCCACCCTCGCTTATCTTTCACAATTTTTTCATTGGAGGTTTTCTATATTGAGAATCATTAGTCTGACAGCATGTTTGCTTAAATAAGGAATATTGAGGAATTTACCTAGGAGTGAAAGTGTTCTTTTGCTGCTCTCTTGTGCTCCAACCCCTCCATTTTAAAATTTGACCAGGAGATAATAGGGCTCACCGTTCCAATATCTACTAACCAAATACCAACAAAATTTTATCTCCGAAATTCGGCTTAAGGAAGGTCTAGTGTGCTTTGTCAAAGCCATTTGTAATATGCTGCTATGTAGCCTTAATATTGTAATGTATTGTGTGTGTATATATATGTACATATACACTTAAATACAAAGTGAGTAACCTACAACTAAAAAGCAGAAGGTTTTGGTTTGTTGAAGCTGGCTCCTATTTGTGTAGCCAAGATAGATTGTATTTAAAAATTGTAGAAAGAAAATAATTTAAAACAGCAGTCGTTGCTCATCGTTTTAACCTAGGCAAATGTCCAAGGCCAAATTTTTAATTTCTTGCCCTGGTGTTTTGGTTTGGTTTTTTGCGCTGAAAAGCCTTCTGGTTTGAAAATTCCCACATTTGAACCTTAAGTGGGATTTACAAGCAGAATACAGCTTAAAGGTTTTTCGTGGTTTGTTTTTTTTTTCCCTTCTCGTGAAAATTGGAAGTACCGGCCCATTATGTTGCAATTTAAGATACTATGCTAGGTGAATTCCTGAGTTGATCTAGCTTGTGCAAAAATCCCTGAATAGTTGAACTCGACCGCTTTTCGTAGGAGGAGTGGCAGAAAACTTGGATAGACCCCACCTATTAATGAAGCTGCTGTGACCTTTTTTATCCCTTTGGTGTGTTGGTCTTGCATAGAATTGAATTCTGGTACCTGGTTAGTGTGTGGTTGCCAAAATTGGAGGCTCGTCGCTTCTAGTTTTTGGAAAGCTTAGTAGAAGGATGGTCCTTAACTCTTCTGCAAAAGAAGGGTTTTTCCAACGGATCATTTATGGATCCGGGGCTCCTCGAGTTTAACAAATGCGCTAGACAAAGCTAAAGAACTCGTCGTCCCCTCTCCATGAGAAGGCTTTTGCAGGGCCACCAGTTCTCCAATTGATGCACAAGCCAGCAAAAGCCCACTTGGAATAGGTTTCTCCAAGGTTGGAACATACAAAAACCCAGTGAGCTTTGAACCGCGGCTGTTCTTGTGGTAAGGAGGTTTATACTTGCTAACGTTACGTTGCCAGGCCTCGGAGTGCTGGAAGTCTTCCATATTTCTCCCCAAAGCCCTGGAACAAACGCTTTTCGTTCCGATTTTGGAAACCCTGCTCTTTTTTGCAACTAAGTTGAACAAACATGTTGCACAGCGGGTGGAATTTTGCAAGCACGTGCTCTGTGTTGGAGCGGCCCAAATCTTTTTCCGAGGAAAGGGGGCTAATCATCAACTCAGCCGAAGTTCGGTTCCCCTAGTAATTGAATGTGTCGCTAAGTGTTGTGCCAGTGGGTTTCTCAAAAGCTAAAGGTCAGGATGGCCAAGCTGTGGGGAATCAGTACAGCCAGGGAGTGGAGATTTGCTGGCCTGAATGTATAATGTCAGAAAGTGAGCAAATAATTTTGAGTTTGATGTGGCATTCACCCAAACTTGTGCAAGTGATAATTGATCATATACAGGTGTAATCAGCCAACCCATTTGTAAATATACACGTTTGTACATTGTATACATAGAAACAGATGTCCGTGTACATGTGTATTTATAAAATTGTTTCTCTGCTAGATGCAAAAGTAGCTCTAATTTTATATTATATTATAAGATATATATATATATATACATATACACAAAAAGGCTCCCCTCTATAAATATATAAATGCTAGAAATTTGTAGTAATACAGGACTGATTTCAGGAATATCTGCTGAGAGACCAAAAAGTTCACTTTTAAGTACCTTGATTAAAAAAAAAATAAAGTTTATTCCTCTTGTTTATTTTTTTATTAAAATTTAAATGCACTTTAACTGGCAACCTACATACGCAGATCTAGCTGCATGGTGTGCAGTTTCAGACTTTAGAAACGTTGTAAAAGTGCAGCACCCATTGAAAAGACCGATGACGATTCCTTTCTCACCTGCCAAGCAGAGCGCTGGAAATGAGTTCAAATCTTCCGCAGGGTCAAGAGCTAGCTGCCTGTTGTCTTGCTGCCCACTGGCTGAAGCTTAGATTCTGATTTCCCTGGGGGTGGGGTGGGGCGCGGGGGTGGGGGCTAGCAGGACTGCTTTTTAAAGAGGCTGTTGTCAAATAGGCAGGTCCTGGATTTACCACTAGCTGACTAGCAGAAGAAGAAGAAAAAAAAAGAAAATGTCCACATGACCTGAATAATAATTCCTCATGCTAGTTGAGCACTCCTTAAAACAGCAGGTTTTTGCAAATGGAGTTTTACAGTCTATATTTAAAAATTGTATGTTTGTAACAAATAAAAGTATGCGGAAAAGTGAATGAACCATCCTTGATCGTCTGCTTGTGTGGTTTTTGTTTTGTTTCAATGCAGTGGGGTTAAGATTTTCAGGCTGCAGGGATCGTGTACATAACAGGGGAGTCTGTGTGTGCATGTTACAGCTCCGATGGGACTTTTGCAAATGGAATTGCCACCATGTGAAACAGGACCAGTTTCCGGGGGTGGGGGGGGGGGAATATCCAAGTGGACGACATATTCAAGTGGACGACAATCAAATGTAGGAGGGCTCTGACGAAGGTTGCGCAAGGGAACAAAAAGGAGGAGTTCAGTGTATGGCAGGAACTCCTGAATGACAACTTTTATCAGGTGGGAGACGAATCCTATTAAAAATGTCATTTGAGGCGAAGAGAAGCTTGTGTTTCCGGATTGGTTAGTGCTGCCTTTTTCTGTAAGTAATCTGCATTTATTCCATGCTGATTTGAGTGTTTTTAAGAGTTGCCCACCCACAGCAGACCCGGAAAAGACCAGCGATGGTCTTGATCAGTGAGTAATAGTTCCGCAACAGATTGGCTTTGCATGTGCTGAGCGACAATTTATTGGCTCAAGTCAAGTTCTAATTGCGCAAAATGCTTCGCCATAAGCCAGACCTGTGAGCTATATCGATGGGGTGTGTGCAATACCCTTACGCTCAAATCCAACTTCATTAGTGCTTAACACAGTAGAACGGTTTCTCCATTGTGGCTGCTTGAAGAGGTGTGGACTTCCAACTCCCAGAATTCCCCAGCCAGTTTTCAAGTTAATTAGGCTCCAAGCACTAAGGGCTGGTTTTGTCATCGGCCATGGCACTGCACATACTGGTACCAGTACCAGGGAGAGCTATCTCCCAGGTCATTGCATGTATCATTGTAAATTACTGTACAAAATATATTACAGGCCAGAGTAATCCAAATAGGGCTTTTAATAGGGTTAGCTTTTGGTTTCAGTTTGTTTTTTTACAAAAACATCCAACTGTTTATATAGAGCGGCTGTCGAACTGGATTTGTTTAAGGGCTGGATCAGCATTGTAAATCTGTGGGCCGGCGAGAGGGGGGGACAGCAGGAGTAGGGGGCAGATGGGATGGGCGCCAGTTTTTGGGCATTTTTCAGCCCATTTTTGCCAGCAGAGGTGCCATGGGCCAGTCCTTTGATAGCAGCAAAAGCACTTAGATTTATATACTGCTTTATAGTGCTTTCCAGCCCTCTCTAAGCGGTTTACAGAATCAGCCTCTTGTCCCCAACGATCTGGGTCATTTTATTGACCTTGGAAGGTTGAAGTCAACCTTAAACCTGGTGGGATTTGAACCAGCAGTCAGCAGAAGTACTGCAGTCCTGCACTCTAACCATTGCACCACCAAGGCTCCTTGATATTCCCAGCACCCCGTGGGCCAGATTTGGCCCGCGGGCCTTGATTTTGACACCCCTGATATAGAAGGTCCATTGGATATGTTCACTGCCTTGAGTTATTTGTATAAATAATAAAAGCAGAATACAAGTAAATAGTTAAATAAAAAATAGTGGGAGCAGATAGAACATTTCCAAATTTACAGAATTGAACTTGGCAATTTTGAGAACGATGAACCAGTTTAATTGTCCTCTATTTGAAAAGGTGCTGAATAAAAGAGAATATGCCCAAGAAATATGTACAATGCAGGGGTACAAAAATAAATATACTGTGCGATACCGGATACAGAACTCACCTGGTGACTTTTTTTATTTTAAAAAGCAGACAAGTTTTTAGTCCACGTGACTGCAAATATTTATTTATGAAACGCATAACCAATCTTTTATTGAAGGAGGTCAAACATAACTTACTTTTGTATCCCTTTTGTCACGTTTCCCACTTTGGCCTCAAAATAGTGTGAGCTTAACGGGGAGTGCCGTGAAACCAGATGCTTTTTCTTTTAAGGCAGGTTAAAAAAAATAAATTCTAGTTACAGACGGCAGGCCTGTTTTCAGAAGTCACAAGGCCCTACTTTACAATTTTAGCAACTGGGAGAAAACTGACTGACCCAGTCTCTCTCAACCCAACCTGTTTTACGGAGATACAACTAAGAGGCACTTCCGTGTAAGCTGCCTTGAGCTCACGGAACAAATGTGTGACATAAATCTAACAATATAAAAGTAAGAGATAACTCCACAGAACAAAGTTCACGGTACGCCAAAAATGCTGAAAACTGCACACTTAAGTCTGCTTACATATTACGGGGTTCTCCTTACAGATACATCAACCTTACGATGGGATGAATTCAACCCCGTTTTTTGTTTCTCTGGGCAGCACTGCCCCAATCCTTGTGGATCCAACATTGCACGTGGAGTATTGGACCCAAAGAAATACTCTGCAAAAAAAAAATACTCTGCACATACTACGGGTTGCAGCAACCGATACCTGTTGATTTACTTGCTAAACACCTAGCTGGCAGACTGCTAGTAAGTGTAAAGGCAAAACTTTGTGAGTAGGGGAATTTGGGGCACATACTACAAGGAAATTGAAGAGGCTACAAAATACAAGTAGTACATTGGTCTTGCAAAGAATTCACTTGACAGAGTGCAGCCTCCGTTGATTCAAGCCAATTTTGTTCTTTTCAGTCTCTGAATTTTATTTTATTTTTTGCTGACTTGTGTTCCACCTTCCAAGCATTCCACAAAGAGACCACACTACAAACCAATTTTATTTCGAAAGGAAATGGGGGAATTTGCAAGAACTGGTGGAATAAAAAGGATCCTTTCCTGGGCCATCGTTTTTTGCATTTTTTTCCACATCCACTGACAATATATAATTGATTTGATTCCCCATTTGGGACCAAAACTGGCTCTTCGTTCTTAGGGAAATGTCCTAAGTTATTTAAAAAAAAAAAAAGCAAATTACATTAAGCAGGAAATTAAAAAGAAAGCTATTCGGAGAACACAGCACTGTGCTCAATTCTGGCCGTACCAGCATCAAAAGGATATTTTAGAACTAGAAAAATTTCCAAAGAGTGGCTTTCCCAGCCCTTCCAAAATCTGCCACCAAGCTGCATGGGTTAATCTGACAGAAGGAAGAAGCTGTTAAATCAATTGTGGCATGGAAATTCATAAAATGGGGCAAAACTCATCTAACAACTATCTTGCTTAGCAACAATAATATGGGGATCAATTTGAATCAAGGACTACCCGTATTGGTCTCATAGGTTTGTTGTGGGGAAAATGGAAGGAAGGATTATTGGGTACGTTCACTGCCTTGAGTTATTTGTAAAAATAATTACAGCCGGATATAAATAAATAATAGCAAGTTATTTAAAGTTGCTTTTTTTTCCTCCTCGTATTTTGCTCGCAGCTCTTCGTTTTAAACCTGACAATATAAAAATGAAGGCTTAGCAGGTTTAAATTAATTATGTATAAAACCATTCTAAACTACACATAAAGTCTGCTACACGTTTTTTAAAACGACAGGACATAAAAAGCCAGGTGAAATCCCAGAAGCCAAAAATTTCTGAAATTTTGTGAGGCCCTGAAGATTATTATGAGGCCCTAAGATGAACATAGCTTATTTAAATTATATCTAAATCAGACATGGGGTTCACATAATTCACTGGCCTGAAAAAAAAACCTCATTCAAAATAATAAGCACTAGCAGGAGAAATGTACAATGATGCAGCTACGGTATTATGTTCATTTTAGTAATACAGTAATTCTAATTTACTCCAACAAGACTCCTGTTTGAAATTGGCAATGGAACAGAGCACAATTTATTGTAAGGAATCAGTTTAATATCAAAATTTGCACGCGAATTTACAATAAGAAAGCTTTTCGGTTTCTTTTGATGGGGGTGGGAGGTGGGGGGTTACAGACTCAAGTTCATTGCTGTGTGAACCCAGACAGTTAGCCTAATGGAATAAACACACTATTCAGTTAAATATCTGTAAATGGTTTGCACAAACCCAAGTCTGCATTAGATAGACAGACAGGAGTAGTCAGGATCACGGATTGTAGGTGAACAAACTAGGATTTAGTAAAAAAAAAAAAAAAAGTGAAGGAACCAGCTCCCTGCGGGTGTTTGCATGCTCATCCCCAAACCACAATAGTGGGCAATCACATACCATGGTCAATTAAAGCGGTGTCCATTGTGGTTTCACGTTGGTCTGCAGGGCACAAAAACGATCGCTAGGCTCTGTTTGAGCCATTGTGGTTTAGTTAATTTAGGGTTGAGGGTTTAAACAGACTACGCCCAACAACGCGGGGGGGGGGAGGGGGGCGCCTGGAAGCAAAGCGAGGCTGAGACCCTCGGCCCCATCCAGCAAGACGGGAAAGGGGAGGGGGGCCCTACTAAAAACATTGGGGGGGGGTTTCTAAAAAGCCACAGCTAGATGGATTCCCACGGGTGTGTTTCATCGCAGATCAGCCTGTCTTGGGGCGACGGGGAGAGGGCAGGTGGGGAGCCCGTTTTTTTTGGGGGGGGGGGCGAACAGAAGAAGAGGAGGGGCCGCTGCAAGCCCGGCAGGCTGGAAATATGGGGAGGGGGCCACGGTTCAAAGGAGGACGGAGGGGGCGCGGAACCAGAGGAGAGGGCGCTCCAAGCCCGGCAGGCTGGAAATAAAATATGGGGGAGGGGGGTAGAGGAAGAGGAGGGGGCGCTGCAAAATATGGGGCGGGGCGGGGGGGGGGCGACGGTTCACAGGAGGACAGGAATAGGGGAACATGGAGAGAGGAGGGGGCATTGCAAGCTGGAAATATGGGGAGGGGGCGACGGTTCACAGGGGGAACAGAGGAAGAGGAGGGGGCGCTTCAAAATATGGGGCTGGGGGCGATGCTTCATAGAAGGACGGGGCTGTGGGGGCAGAGGAAGAGGAGGGAGCAAGCTGGAAATATGGGGAGGGGGCGACGGAGGAAGAGGAGGGAGCGCTGCAAAATATGGGGAGGGGGCGTCGGTTCACCGGAGGACGGGGAGGGGGAGGGGAGGGGGAGGGGGGGGCCGCCGGGGCCGCGCCTCTCCCTTTGCCAGCCCTCGGGGGCGCGCCTCGGCCCCGACGCTGGAGCCTTACGCAGTGCGGGCGGCGCTTCCCTCCCTGCCCAGCCCGCGGAGGAGCCAGGCGCGGGAGCGCGGTGGGCTTGCCCCCTCCCTCGCCTTACCTCGGATGAACCCTCGGCGGGTGCTCGCGCTCGGCCACGGATCGATAAGCCGGGCAGCGTGCCAGGCATGCGCGCTTGTGTGTGTGTGCGTGTGTTGTGTGTATTGGGGGGAGTGGGAGCCCTCTTCCCACGGCCCCTTTGCGCCCCCCCCCCTTCTCGGTCCCCCGCATCCAGTGCGGCGTGCAGGACTGCCGGCGCGGGGGCTGCGCGGAAAGGGCCCGGCGCGCAAGGGCAGAGCGAGGGTTCGCTCGGGGCTCGGAGCCAACCCCTCCGCTGACCCCGCGCGGGGAGACCCAGGAGGGCGCATCCCCACCGGCTCAGCCGGGCCTGGCCGCCCCCCTCCCGCGAAGGCCCCGCCCGGGTTAAAGAGCCCGAGCCCCGCAGCGAAGGGCGCCGCCCGCCCGGCCACCCGCCCCTCCGGCCGCCGGGGAGGGAAGCGGCATCCACAGGAGAAGGGGGGCAACTGGGAGGAAGCTTCGGGGGCTTCGGAGGATGGGAGGGGGAGGGCGAGAGAAAGGGCTGGCGCTGCCCCTCCCTCTCTCCCTACCATTCCTCCCTCTCTCTGCCCATCCTGTCTCTCCCCCTCCTTCCAATCTCCCACTTCTTCTCCCTCTCCCTCCCTCTCTCCTACTACTTCTCTCCCCCTTTACCCTTTCTCCTCCATTCCTCTCTCCCTCCCTCCTTCCTCTCTATCCCTCCCTCTCTCCTTACCACTCCTTCTCTCTCCACCCCCCCGCCTTCCTTCTTCTCTCCGTCTCTCCCACTCCCTCTCTCCCTACCACTCCTTCTCCCTCTCCTCTCCTTCCATTCCTCTTTCCTACTACTCTTCCTCTCTATCCTTCCTCTCCCACTCCTCTCTCCCTCCCCCTCTCTCTCCCTACCACTTTCTCCCTCTCCTTCCACCTTCTCTCGCTCTCTCTCCCCCTCCCCCCCT
>JAEANM010010207.1:0-15921 GCA_017656035.1 Myanophis thanlyinensis
ACAGTCATGGTTCCTGTTATAGTCCTGAGTGTTCTTGTGGTTCCTGGTTTAGTGTCCGTATTGCCTGTGGAAAGAAGATTTTTCTCATTCTCTCTGTGTTGGCCTTCAGAGAGCTAAAATGCTTTCCTTAACCGGTTGTTAAGTGAATCTGGCTTCCCCATTGACTTTGTTTGCAAAAGGTGATCACATGACCCCGGGACACTGCAAACATCATAAATATGAACCAGTTGCCAAGCGTTCGAATTTGGATCGTGTGTCCATGGGGATGCTGCAACATGGTGTGAAAAATGGTCGAAAGTCACTTTTTTCACTGTCATCGTAACTTTGAATGGTTACTAAATGAAGTGTTATAAGTTGAGGATTACCTGTATTTGGACAAATCAAACCCAAAGGGGTTGTCTGGGCCAAGCTAATTGCCAACCTGATCAGGAAAGACAGGAAAGTTCTTCAGAGATAAGTTAAAATAACACAGAACCTGATAAGGCTGCGTGAGATAGAGATCAGCAATTGTGACAGTGGCCACAATGTTTGTCACAAAGCCAATAGATCTTGGATATCTTTAAACACTCCAGACTACCATAACCAGATTTCATGTTGGGATGTAGCCTCCTCAAAAAAAAAAATCTTTCTTTCTATCCAGTTGGCTATATGAGTTCCTAAATTCCAAAGGAACTTTTTTAATTACAGTGGAACCTCCAGTCACAACCGTAATTAATTCCTGAACTTCAATCAGCACCCAATTTGGTTGTGACCAGAAGCAAAACTGCACATGCATGCAGAAAAAAACCCGGCATGGAAGGCAAAATCGGGAATCAGCCATGCCGTTCGATCGCCACCTGAGTTTTTGTTTGTGACCAGTTGCAAGCAGTTAGCAAAATTTTTGGTTGGCACCCAATTTGGTCGTGGTGAGAGGGTTCGTGACCAGAGGTTCCACTGTATTATTATTTATTTATTACATTTGGAAGACACCCCATACAGCTACTCTAGGTGGTCAACAAAGACATAAAACTTGGAATAAATATTATAATAAAAAACAAGAATACATTAATTAAAATTTAAAAAGGCCGGGAACGGGCTTCAGAGTGCTAACCAGCCCCATAGCTATATAAGCTATATAAGCTTCTATAAGCCCCAGATGAGTTATCAGAGCCAGGTCTTCAAGTCCTTACAAAAGGCCAAGAGAGTGGGGGTCTCCCTCACCTCTCCAGGGAGAATTTCCAAAAGGTGGGGGCAACAGCAGATAAGGTTCTCTTCCTAGACTCCGCCAATCAAATTTCTTTAACAGATGGGATCCACAGCATACCTTCCCTGCCTAACCAAGTGGGAGAGCTGATGTAATGGGGCAAAGATGGCTCCATACGCTCCCTTGTGGTTACTTTATGGTTAGTACTAAAATTATGAACAGATCAACAATGATTGCTTTCTAACAAGAATGGTGTATTATTGCAATAAAATGTTAAAGGAAAACTTCATTATCAAAGGAGAAAACTGGGATGATGCCACATGACCACATTGGGTAATAATACATGTTTCAGGCTTGACAACCAGTTAAGGGCTTAACTTAAACATTTGAGTCTTGGTTTACTCGAGGTTGTGAATGAGCTATACATTTGCACAGACCATAATTTCCTATACATGAAGAAAACCTTGTTCGTGGTTAGGCAGCACCCTTGCCCAGATAGACAAAATGGCACACATAAGGCTTCAGAAATTTTTTTAAAAGGGGGGGGAAGGTTTGAGGATTGGGGAATGTTAGTATAGTATTCTGGCTCAAAAACAGCAGAATAACAACAGCTTCTGGCATATCAATAAATACTGTACGTTTATAGGTACATTGAATATTACATGCAGCAAAACATGCTTTTACTCTCCTGTGGGAATGGAAGACTGCTGTGGGAAGGACTTCGTTCTAATAAGCTCCATTGTATAGAAAAAAATCTGTTTCAAAATATTATTAAATAATGTAAGTTGAAAGCTGTGATTTTCACTTATAGACAAGAACCATGATTAGGGACCTAGAAGCTAAAACCTATGAAAAACGATTGCAGGAACTGAGTATACCTAGTCTAGTGAAAAAAGGACCACGGGTGACATGATAGCAGTCTTTCAATATCTGAAGAGAAAATTTCCTTTGGAAATTGTGGGTGCTCCAACATTGGAGGTTTTTAAGAAGAGACTGGACAGCAATCCACCAAAAATAGTATATGTCTCCTGCAAGAATGGGGCTTTTGTCTAGATGACCTCTAAGGTACCTTCCAACTCTATGACTGTTACAATCTGTTACAACTGTTTAATCCATGAGGAAATGACATCTCCGTTAAGAAAACTGGGTGAATCTGTTTACT
This sequence comes from Myanophis thanlyinensis, assembly GCA_017656035.1. Classification (NCBI taxonomy): domain Eukaryota; kingdom Metazoa; phylum Chordata; class Lepidosauria; order Squamata; family Homalopsidae; genus Myanophis; species Myanophis thanlyinensis. The sequence continues at coordinate 2,346 of JAEANM010010207.1, forward strand.
TAAATGTTTAGAGAACTGCAGAATGCTTATAGAAAAAAAGCATGCAATGTGTTTGGGATACTTAAAACCTTTTAGCCCAATTTTCTATTTTAAAAGGTCTCTGAATATTTAACAAAACAATATTCATAATACAACTTCCATTTAAAAACCATAATTTGAAAAATCAGTCTGTACATCAATCCTTCAAGGGAATGAAAATTAGTAGAAAGATCATCTAAGTAAAGTCAGTATAATCAGAGGAAATCGGGCCTTCAACTTATACCTAAAAAACTGAGAAATAACTTTTCCAAAATGGGAATGACCATTAAAAAGGCTCACTTACCTTTGCAATAGTGGATATCTATGTACGGATCTTGATCCAGAGAAGAGAAGAGGCTTGGAAGAAAACTCTTTAGCTGCTTTTCAATTTAGGCAGATCCTATAAAAGGAAGCTTACAGTAAGTTATATAGAAAATAGAATGTAAATTTGCAATTGAATTATCTTAGTATGTGGCCATCATTGAAACAACTATTATCATTATGTGTACCCTTCAAGTCATGTAGATGACGGAGAGTTCTTTTATCATGATGTCAGCCAAGTGTTAAGAACAGACAGAATCAACCCTTTTTTGAGTTGCCCCTAAGTTGCTTCTTGCTTTCTTAATTAGTAGTTTGCTTTGTTCTTTTTTTAACGAAAGGACTAATTATTTAGCTCTTTGCCACCAGAAGTACAGTAGGGTTCTATAGATTCATCTGATTCCCTCTTTTCAGTATTGGAACCCATCCAATTTGACATAGGTATTTTCCAAACTCAAATTCAAATTTATTGGTCATATACACAATCATACATGGTATGATATGCAGTGAAATGCTTACGCAACCGCCCACAACCGCAAGTAAGTTAAGGCAAAATGGGAGGGTAGGGCAGGAAATCAGTTAGGAAATAAGTTAGGGATAATTGGGAAGGTGGGAGTGAGATACAATCGTGGTTCCTATTATAGTCCTGAGTGTTCTTGTGGTTCCTGGTTTAGTGTCCGTATTGCCTATGGAAAGAAGTTTTTTCTCATTCTCTCTGCACTACACAAACTACATGTAATCTTCGATTTACGATCATTTAGCAATTCTTTGATTCCCAAAAAGTTACTTACAATTTAGATTCGAAGTTCTGATATTTACCACCACTGTTGTGTATGGTCAAATAACTACATTTTGGGCACTTCGCAACCAACCCACATTTACAACATCCCATGGTCAGATGATCAGAATTTATGACTTTTTTTTACTAAAAAACAATATTTATTTCTATTTTCTGGCAAAAAAAACAAAACAAAACCTCATAGTGAATACTTAAGAACCTCAATGTTTACTTAATGTGAAATTTGCTTAATGACTGCTGCAAAAAGGATAATAAAATCAGGCATAATCACATGGTGACCTACTTAATGACTGTCATGACTTATAACTGAAATGGTTGTAAGTGGAGGACTACCTGTACCACATCCTGTTTCAATACAGTCCAGTCCAATCCATTCCTTTTCTTACTGCCATGAGTCAATCAATGCCACATGCAGTTGAGCAATAGGACATACAAAAAATGACATCCATACAGTTCCCTCCTATCTGTGAACAGTTTCGTTTAGCTTTTTAAACATCTGAGCATTCACAGTAAGGAAAACTGCAAAACTGTGAAGACACCAATCAGCTGAGGTTGTGTTCTTCTCCTCAGTAGAGAAATGATAACATAAAGCAACAGCAGCTTAACATCTATGGAAATTGGGAAGAGGCAGAATTAGGCAACAATTCTGATGAATGCAAAAACAACTCAATAGAGGATTCAATATGTGTACTGGAAAATTGGCTGCTATAGTTGTATCTTTAAACCATAATAAATCTCAAAACACATAGGCTCAGCTGCCAAACATGGGATCATACGAGTATGAAGTTGATCTATTTTTCCCACATTTGAATGGAAATTCCTCAATTTTCCTACATTTAACAGGAAATTCTTCATTATACTTAGACACCCCAAGAAGTAGACTATTCCATGATCAAAATACAATAGCAGAGTGAAATCTGCAGGATATTAGGTTTGAGAAAACTGAACCAGTGCATATGTACTTGGAACATTTCCTGAACTAAAGCATGAGAGGGAGTAAATGTAAGAGCAGATATAAGATATACAGCCGCTAGATGATTATATAAACAACTATTGGATCTGTGGATACTTCCTCCTTCTACCTAAACATCTTAGGTTGGATCAGAAGAATTGGTGGTCCTCCAATTAGTTTAGATTCTGGCCACCATGGTCAACAAATAAGTAGGGAAGAAACTGAAAGTTAGCAATGGGTTAAGGAGGACCCATACATTCCAACCAGTCCCAATTAGTTGGTCTGATTGATCCCAATCAGGCCAAATAATGACAACTAAGTTAATAGTTTAGCAAGTTAAAAATAAACAATTACATTCATTTGAGGAAGAAAGTTCTGTCTAATGAAGCCAAAATGGCTGTTCAAGATTACAAGTGGTAACCATCTGATTGTTTGATATAGGTCATATCGGGTACATTGGATAGGAGGTTGGCAGAGATTATTCTAGGAAGGCAGTATTCTGAAATTCCCAAATGTTGCTGACTGTCCTCAAGGTTTTTTTCAGCCAAGCATGATGTCCAAATAGTTGAAATCTATTTGTGCTTATAACTGTTTATGAAGTACATAAATCTTAAGGATAAGGTGAAAGGTATACTGAAACAGATGGAGTTTGGTAACCATCAGTAGGAACTACAATTAACTATACAACTAATCCCACTTGTTTTTCATTGTGGTATTTGTACATTTTTTTAAAAAAAGGCAAAGGTGCGGGATAATGATTGAGAATTTTGTCAATTTGTGCTAGAATATCTATGTCATTATTACCTTGGGCAAAATATCCCGCTGTGCTGATTGGTATCTAACACAGAAGTGGATACAACAACAAGATGTTGTTGGCAGAGATGCTGCAATCCAAAGACAGTACAGGATGTCTCTTGGATGCATACGTTCTTCATTAACAGTCAATGAACAATCAGGCTGAGCTGTCTCCCTTCCCCTGTCTCCAAGGCCAACTACCATCAATTTTGGGACTATGGGTGTTAGGAAAGCTATGAAAGCATTCTGTAACACAAGACCATTATGTTACAAGCCCCCACTAGGGATAAAATAACCAGGCTGGCTGGAGTTGTAACTTGTCTCATCTGAATGATGCCAAGTTAAGAAAGTCTGAGCTGAATAAATCCAAAACTGCAGTAGGATGATCATATCTTGCATTATGAGTTTTGAGCCATCATCGTATCTCTACTAATGTCCACTTTTTAAGCATTTAAGGTCTAATGTATGCCATGATCTGCGTGATAGAGTGAAAAAGATACAAATACAGATGAAAATTCTACGCAGGACACAATTGGCATATTAGCATTTTTATTCCATTTTGGAGAGTGGCTGCCCTTTACTATGTCCCTTTGAGCTGGATGTAGTACTATGTGGCTGCCATCAATAGCAATAGCATTTTTACAGTATATACCACTTCACAGTGCTTTGCAGCCGTTCTAACTGGTTTAAAGAATCAGCATATTGCCCCCAACAAATAGGGTCCTTATTTTACCAATCTTGGAAGGATAGAAGGCTGAGTCAACCTTGAGTTTGTCAAGATCACCTGGCAGTCGGCAAAATTAGCCTGCAATACTGCATTCTGACCACTGTGCTACCAGAGCTCTTTTCAAGCTATATTGCCAAAAATACTGTTGCCAAATTGAAATGGTAATATACAATACATGCATATGAAAGTGGGTTTTCTTTTTTTACAGAAAGAAAACAAGCAATCCCTCTCCTGATATAATTTGAAACAAAAGATCCTGAATGCGAGGGATTTGCAATCAGAGGTCTAGTCAATCACACAATAAGCTTTTCAGACATTGCTAATGCACCGGTGATTCAGGGCAAGACCGGTCCCCTTCACAAAGAAAGAGGAGAAAAGAAGCAGCCCTACAGTTCAGCTTATAAAATGAAGCTCCATCTTTTCTTGTCTATGAGCCTTTGATGGGAAGAATAATGTTGTCTGTGTCACTAACCACAAAATCAAATCAGAAAGGTGACTGACATGCAAGCCCACTTCAGTGTTATGGAAGAATGGAAAAAAAGATCACATATAGAGTACAGTTGTTATCCTGCTGACTGTATAGTACAGCGGCTAAGAGCTCAGATTCATCTTCTCCCCAAATTTTGCCTGTCAGCAGTTCACTAGGAAACCTTAGGCTAGATTTTAGTTCTCAGCCTCAGCCAATATACAATCTGGGGGAAATAATATATATCGACTTAATTGGCTGTGCTATGGATTGCAGGCTAGTATCTGCTAATATGTTAAAAAGCTCAGAAGTACCGTGCACGTGCTAGGTGTGAGTTGCTTCATGTCAGATTGACCAAAAAGAGCATTTTGGCTTTTGTCCTCTACAACATTTCAATTTATAAAGAGGTGTGTAAGATTTTCAGAGAGCCAGATGGTATCAGAGGTTTTGCTCTCTTTCCTGCCCTCACCAATCCCAGCAATCTGTTCTTCGTATGCAATATGTTCATAACTTACCCTCTCTGGCAGACACTAGTTGTTTTTTGAAGATATGTGCCTGTATGCATATGAACCACCTGTCCTCCCTCAAATTGTCATTTCTTTTTTAAAAAAGAAATACTTTTTTCTACGTTCTGTTTTTTTTTTCCTGCTGAGACCTTCCCTGGTTGATTTGGAGTCAACTAGGATTTTGCCTGCTACTCACAAAGAGCTCTTGATTTCCATGCTTCCTAAAAGAACCCTCAGTCTAAGGCTTGGGTTATACTTCTGCATGTCAGAGAACGTATGCGTCTATCATTTGGAGATGGTTGCACAGCTGTTTCATTTATACTTCTGCAAATGATAAAGTCATTTGAATGTGCCTGGCCTTCTACCTGCTTCCCAACAGGAAGTCGTACAACCAATTAGCTTGCAGGACACACAACTCTACACAACTCATAGTTGAGGTTTGGGAGGTGCACATTGGCCTGTCTGCAACCTCCATTTACCCATCAACCCCTTGCAGCATAGGTATACATTGATGCTTACACACAGTTATGGACAAGTTTAAACCAAGCTTAAATAGCAAGATTTAATAGCAAGATTTAAAATGTAAATGCCTACAGTGATGATGTAAATGTAAATGCCTACAGTGGTGATCCATATTGTCTGAAGATCAAGGGTTATATCTTCAACATAATTTATCATTTTCTTTAAATGGAAATATCAAATCCTCACCCTGTAAGATGAGACATCTGTTAAAGTTACCATGTCTTTTTAATCTTCTACTGATTTTTTCCCAATAAAATGAAGCAGAAGCTGCAAGACATTTCAATTATATGAAACAATAGTGTCCACATTTAGAATGCTGATGTGCATGTGTGTATGTGTGTGTGTTTTAAAAACAAAGTATAAAATTAAAATTAGCATCAGGCTTCTGGAAGTTTTTTGAACCATTTTTTCAGAAAACTTAACAATAATCACCTCTCTTTTGCTTAGCCTTTCCTTTTCTGGATCCCTATTAAAATGTGGAGAAAAAATACAAGGTAAACTGAAATGCTGCACTATTTCTTTACTTTTCCAGTGTGTATGAATATATTCTCAGAAGAGGGGCATGGCTTAACTCATGTCTACCTGGTGATGGAATTTGAGCCTAAGTAGTCTCGAGCCCGGCTGCTGGCCCAATATGAAATTTATTTTCCTGTTTGTATATTGAGTATTTAAAATATAGTGACAAAACATTATTCTTTATTGCGCACAACAAAGGAGCAAGCTTTGGAAATGATAAGCATACTCCATTACAAACATTACTTGGCTGACATTTTTTGAAGATCAATCTGAGTTTGGTATATGAAATAAAGATGGGGGTTTATAAATAAATATCTTTTGGAGAAACACACACAGAGAGAGAAACAGACAAATATACAAATTCTAAAAGTTTGGTGTTTTTTGTTTTTAAACATCCTGGTAGAAAATGTCATATTAATGATATGAAAAAAATATTATGACACTAAACATCCTGTAAAGTCCTTGGTGGTCTCTGAGTTTGGTTGTTTGCTTGCAGACAGTTTGTTATCAGACTAGATAACAGTTTCAGTGCTAGATGGGAGTGGGTTTACTTACAGTTTATATGCAGTAGCTTGCCCTGTCAGTGTTGGTGGGAGTGTTCTTGGTAGTTCCTCAGTTAAGCGGTTGTTTACTGCTTGACTGTTTGTCTGAGTTGGTAGTTCCTTGATTAGGGTGTGTTTTATTGCTTGATTGTTTCTCTAGTACTAATCCTGGTGTTAATCTCTGCTTGTCTGGGTGTTGTCTGGTGAGGAAGTATTCTGGTGTTTTGGTTTCTGTTTTAGATTTTTATTATCTCTTTTGAATGGCATATAAATGTTATTTACCTCTATTTATGTGCATGTTGATGGCTGATTTATCTGAGTGCCAGGCTTCTAGGAACTCCTTAATATATTTGAATTTAGCTTGTTCTAGGACGCTCACAGTTTCCCAGTTGAAACTATGGTTGAGTCTGTCCATGTGTTGTGAAATTACGGCGTTTTTATTGTGTCTTCTGACTGTTGCTTCGTGTTCATGGATGCACTCTGCTAGTCTTCTGCCTATTGTCTTACTTAGTGGCTGTTACAGACCTTACACTGTATATTATAAATAACTCCTGTTTTTTTCTTCTTGGGCTATTGGATCTTTTGGTTTATTTAAAATGTTTCAGAAGGCTTTGGTTGGTTTATGTGCTATGATGATGCCACGTGCTTGTAATAGTCTGTTAGTTGTTTCTGAGATATTTTTTATGTATGGCAGTGTTATCTTTTTCATAGCTGTATAATGTTTTTACACAGCTCTTCTTATGGGAGTTTGGGCTGTTACTTTGGTAGTGGAGCACTTTTTAGTATGGGTAGTTTTTCAATACATTTGTGTTTATAATTTGCTGCTGATCAAAGAAGGGTAGTATGCTGCTTTTTTCCTTCCCAAAGTGAATGCTATTCCTCTGAAGATGATATTGATTTCTTCATGCATCTTCTTAATTGTCCTTTTTTATTATGACAAAGGTGTGGTCTACACCTTATGACAAAGATGTGGTCTAGATCTATGCATAAGCCGGCAATCGATTCCTAGACAACTAGGCATTAATACCAAGATTACCCCTAGACCAGGGGTGTCAAACTCAATTTCATTGAGGGCCACATCAGGGCATTGTGGGGGGAGGGCGTGACCAGGATGGGCATGGCCAGCTCAATGTCACTCATGTCCAGGGGTGCCTGTGGTGACTCGAGTGCTCTGCCAGCAAAAATGGGTTCTTCTTCTGTTTTCACCTGCAACGGCCTCCTGCAACCCTCTGCCAGTGAAAACAGAGCTTGGGAGGGCCGCCAGCAACCCTCGCAAGCTCCATTTGAGCTAGCATATGTACCGTGGGTTGGTCCTTCACTGTTTCCACAGGCCAGATCTAAGCACCCTTTGGGCCAGATCTGGTCCCTGGGCCTTGAATTTGACACTCCTGCCCTAGACAAACAATCAAGCAGTAAATAACAGCTTAATCAAGGAATTACCAAGGAGAAAACACACACACACACCCACATACACCAAAATTGCTAGGGCATGCTATGTGTATAAACAGAAAGCAAACCACACACCCTTCTAGCAATGAAGATGTTACATTGTCAAGTAATTAAACATCTGCAAGCAAACAACCAAGCTAAGAGAGCATCACGGACTCCACAGTTCAACCCTGAGCAGCATATATTCTTTTCTGTTGATTCTATACACTGTCTCTGAAATAGATCAAGTGACAGAAAACTGTTTTGTAGAGGAAATTGGTGTAGGCATAAAAATACTATTGAACCTCTAAAAATTACAAGCAGCAATGGAGTACTTAAATATTGTCTAGAAGAATAACTGAATTTCATGTATAGAATATTATGGCATCACAGGGATGCTATGTTTCTTTCAAGTTCTATGTTCACTAGATAAACATTCACCATGTTTTAATAGCTTAGTTGCTATTTCTTTTACTGTACATTTGCTCTTCATATAGCATCAAGCCTAACCTCTTCTGGAATAAAATAACAGGACATGGATAAAACACCTTTTCAACCTACAGTCATCAAATTCCTTGAACCTGCCCATCCAAATACTAAGTGGGTTCTGCTTAGCTTTTACTTAAAACTATTCCTTTTTGCTATATGTTTACTCTTCATGCAGCATCAACCTAACCTCTACTGGAATAAAATACAGCCTATAAATGAATCCAAGTCATTGTGCTGCTGCAGTCATCCAAAATGTTTAAATATAAATGAAGACACTAAGAAGCAGTCTGGAACCAAATGGTTGCACACATATATGTCTGCTGGTTTTTATTTTGCATCCTTTCTCCATTCCTGGGTGGCTAGAGCAGCAGGGTCCACACCAGTGGTGGGATTCATCTGGTTTGCACCAGTTCAGCTGAGTTGGTTGTTAACATTTTGAGCAGTTTGGTGAACTGGATGATCCCACCACTGGCTGGCCCCACCCCTTGCCTCTCCCTTCCCAGTCACTCCTCGCCTGGCCTGAGAAGCTAAGGACAATGGCAGGGGAGGGAGACTCACTCTGGATGTGACTGGAAATATCCACCATAGAGGTGGTACAAGAAGTGGTGCAAGGAGGAGTGCAGCCTCACTGGCCGCAGTGACATAATAACACTGTTGTGGCAAGGTGGGGTGGTGCAGTCAGCCAAAATGGCAGTGGCAATGGATGGAGCCTTAGTGCAGAAGCGAAGCACCCCTGTAGTATCCTTTGTGCAGCAAATCCATTCTGCCTTTGTTGCGGTACATTTGTGCTCAAGACAGCTCTTGCTTCCTGCCACTTCAAGCTCAGAGCTGTAAGCTACGTCCAGGAAGCGCTGCCGCAGAGAGAAGCAGCCAGGTCTGATTCCCTGGCGTCTCATCGCTTGCTGGGTCTTGCTGCCCAACAGTCAGTTTTTTAAAAAGATTTTTGCAGCAGGAAATGGCGGGCGGCTATTCAAGCCTTTGTTGGTGCAGCTGTACATGCCTCGGTTACTTGAGGAGATGTGGAACCTGCTCTATGCCCCAAGACACTAGCCTGCCATGTTCACTGCTGCCGCCTCATGGCCTGCCTACTGGCCTGACCCATCCCGCCGCTGCACTGCTATTGCCACCTCTTGGCTGAAGTGGCCTGCCCACTGCTCTTGTAACTCCTTGCACAGCACAGTGAAATTTAGGACACTTCACAATGGGGGAGACAGGGTCCTCTCTTCCTCCTGGAGCCCATTACAATGCAGAGACACAACACGAACCTGCCCCACTCACCCCCGGGTTGGGATAGCAGGCAGGCCATAAGGCGGCAGTTCTGGGTTAGCAGGTAGGCCATGAGGCGGCGGCAGTGCTGGTTGGGCCAGCAGGCAGGCCATGAGTGGTGAACACAACAGGTCAGTGTCTTGGGGCAGAGACCAGGTTGCGCATCTCCCTGAGCGACCAAGGTATGTCCAACTGCACCAACAAAAGCCAGAAGTAGCCTCCCACCATTTCCTCCTGTAAAAATCTTTTTAAAAACCTGACTGTCAGGCAGCAAGACCCAGCAAGAGATGAGGCGCCAGAAAATCAGATCTGGATGCTTATCTCCACCGCAGTGCTTCCTGGATGTAGCTTATAGCTCTGAGCCTGAAGCAATAGGAGGTGAGGGCTGCCTTGAGCGCAAATGTACTGTGATGAAGACAGAATGCTGTTGCTGCACCAAGGCAAGTACAGGGGAGCTTCGCTCCTGCACTAAGGTTCCAGCCATCGCTACCACCGCTTTGGCCACCTGTGCCATCCCATCTTGCTGTGAATCGAGTTGGCCACGCCTAGTTAGTCTCATGACACACATCCCAGCCACGCCTACCCAGCTGGTCATTAAGGGAGAACCAGTTGTTACATTACTTAAATCGCATCACTGGTCCATACTTTTGTCACTCCATTTATCTTTGTTTATAAAATGGATCACCATGCTCTTCAATTGTTATCCTATTAACAAATATCTGCAAAGAAGTGATAAGTTAAATTCAGCCAGGAAACACAATGATTGATGTAGAAAAGTGAGAATTGTTTATTTTCATACCAAAGTATCATTTTATTTCCTAAATAAAATGTTTCTTTTACTCTTGTCCAAGAATCTTCTGGTTTTCTTTCTTGTTTTCTACAGCACTTTTGAATTTCTGTAGAATCTCTGCTGGTAGAATTTTTGTTACTATGAGATTTTGAATATACTATTGCCATGTTGGTTACAAATCTCCCTGGTATAGATAATCATTGACTTATGACAACTGAGCCCAAATTTTCTGTTGTTAAATGGGACATTTGTTAAGTGAGTTTTGCTCCATTTTACGACCTTTTTTGCCACAGTTGTTAAGAGAATCACTGCAGTTGCTGAGTTAGTAACCCAGTTGTTAAGTGAATCTGATTTCCCCATTGACTTTACTTGTTGGAAGGTTACAAAAGATGATCAGGACGCAGCAAGGATCATAAATATGAACTAATTGCGAAGCATCTGACATTATGATCACATGATCATGCAGATGCTGCAAAGGTTGTAACTGTGAAAAATGTGACTTACAAGTCACATTTTTCAGTGCTGTAACTTTCAATGGTCATTAAATGAACTGTTGTAAGTTGAGGACTACCTATATTCTGTAATTTTATGGTTTCTGACCTGAACAAGCCGAATGAGACAAATTCCCTGGAGATTTAATTGACATATGGGAAGCCAAAGAAACTGCAGATCACTGGGAAACAAAGAAGCAAACCAGAATTTCCTTCCCACCAAATAAATAAAATCTTTTAAAATATTGAAAATTGGAGGGCATAAAACATTAAATTTGAGTAGGAATTTTAAAAGTGGGATATTTTTCCATTTCTGGTTCCATAATATTTTCATTGAAAACATAGCACATAGTGTCAATATAAGATTCACAGAATGAGTTTGCTTTTGCAATGCAACTTCAGATGAGAGTCAGCTAAATGCATCATGGCTAGCCAAATAAGTAGGACTTTCAATACAATATTAATTGTTTCCATTCCTCAAAATTTGAGGGGAAGAAACTGTACTATAATTTCCAACAATTTGGGAGGGGGTTGTCTAGGAATGGCAAAAATCAAATCTAGATTTTGTAATTGCTAAAATTGATAGCAAATCCAGATTAAAGTTAAATGCCTACCCATGTACAGCCCATAAAAAATTGTAACAAATTAAAATTCCTGTAGGGCTTTATAAAAATCATCAACAGTCATGGCAGCTAGGTTTATTTAAAGCCCCAACTTGTCACTACAGATTCTGCAACCTATACGATTGAATAATTATCCCACAAATTTCTATGTTTTAGTTTTTCTATGCGGATTTAAGGTGATTGCTTTTTCTCCTTGTCTACATTCTAGGACATTCTGTTGGTTTTGGTTTGGTTTTGTTTTATTTTAAGAGTGTGAGGCTTTTGTGGTCTTTTTTCTGCTGTTGCTGCTGGTAGGTCACAAATATTGAGTAGTTTTTGATCTAAATGCATTGTTTAAAGTGGGTGTATTCCTGAATTTTTGATTTTATGCTCTGTGAACAAGGATAGTAAATATATTTTTCTTTTGAAGCCCAAGGACAGCTTGTATTAAGCACTCTATAACAATCAAGCCAAGACATTATTAAAGTACTCTTGACAGTAACCAGATTCTTAGTCTCTAGCAACCAGTAAATTACCAGTGATAAAACTTGCACTAAGTAGAAGATAAGGGATATTAAGGATCAGGATGGAATTGAGAAGTTACCAATTCATATATCAAGTTTTCCCACTCTAGTCTATGGTCATACTCTAAAATATGGACTTCAGTTCCCAGAATTCCCTGGCTTGGATCATCACAGATGAGAATGCTGGGAACTGATATTATACTATATAAGACATCCGACTTGGCAAATTTGGAAGGTGTTTCATGCCACCCGCGGTCCTAAATCTGATTATCAATGCTCTCCTATTGGGCAAGATTACAGTTCCTGCAAAGGGCTATTAACACTGGAAAACTAATAACATGCAAAATAAATTCTGGGCACTAAAACTACCTGACAGAATAACTCTCCAAGGGTTGACTTGACATTCCCAGATTATAAATCTCTCCTATTAGGAAACTATGCATCTAAAACAAGCAAACTCAATTTCTAAGGAAGTAGAGAGGACTAATCTTCAATATACCTAAGACTGTTTCCAGTCTGTTAACTTTTATCTGGCATATAAAAGAGAAGAAGGATAACTATTAACGGCCCCACTTTTTTACAGGCTTTTCCTGAGAGAGAGACCCAAGATAAATTTTAATCAATATATTCATTTAGCTGCTGTGCTGTCCTAAAGACACTTCAGCTGTAATACAGCCTCCCCGGTATGGTAGCTAGCCAAGTGCTTCACCATAAATCACTTAATCTACATCTGCAATTTAAATAAACTATGGAAGTAGCTAAGCACATCTGGAAGGCACAAGATTTGGAAGGCACAAGATGGGGAAATCAGTTAAAATTCTGTGGTATTAGTGATGATCTCTTCCTCCCAAAGTAGAAAATTTTGATTTGATCTTAAAAGATTTGATCTGAGAGCATTTTTCTTCACAAAGTAACTATTTTGCAGTTCTCTCTTTGGAGATTACATATATCAATTCTCTCCCACCAACAGTACTTCAGTTTTATTGGCGATTCTATCATTCTACCATCTTTCAGCCACAAAACATGGGATCTAACTCCAGTTGAATCTGAGTGACTTTGTCTGCCAAATAGCATGAATATACCTCACCACAGCTGTGGAGATAACTCTGCGATCCAAACCTCTGCAGGTCATCCTAAACAGGGCTGGTGGGGAGCTATGACAGACAAAATTAAGATGGAGAAATAGCAAAATATCTCTACCATTATTGCCATGATGCAGGGCCAAACTGGGGTCTCATTGACATTCAGTCAGATTCATTCTTTGCCTTTCTTCAATGCTGCTCCGTAAATTGTTTCCAGCTGGTGGGGCTCTTCAGAAAATAAAGGTGAACCTCAGAATCAGCATGCAGAAAGCAGCCACATATGCGCAATACAGTCCAGGGCTTGTATCACATGCCTATTCCAGGCTTAGCCAACGCCTCGGCCAAAGTAGCTGATAAGTCCTTGGGAAAAAACTCCAAGCTCCCTCTGGAACCCAACAATTCTCAGATGGGAGACCTCATTTTTCTTCACTTCTGGCTGATTGTTAGTCAAAAAGTTCTATCTGGCAAGCACAGTGATTCCTCTGTAGGAATAAGACAAATTCATATGTTGCTTCAGGCCTATTATGGTTTGTTTTGTTTGAATGTAATGCATAGTGTATCCAATAAACTCTGGATTAGGAACTATGCTTTTCCTTAACTGCGGCCTTTTTCTCCTTGCCTGTATAGTTCAAATTCAAATTTTATTGGTCACATACACAGTCATAGATGGTACGATATGCAGTGAAATGCTTACGCAACCGCAAGTAAGTTAAGGCAAAATGGGAGGGTAGGGTAGGAAATAA
>JAEANM010010208.1:0-15920 GCA_017656035.1 Myanophis thanlyinensis
GTGAATGGCTGCGTAAGCATTTCACTGCATATTGTATCATGTATGATTGTGCATGTGACAAATAAAATTTGAATTTGAATTTTTCCCATATGGAATAACAACGTAAGTTACAAGGCAACCGACACTGACAAGTTTTAGCTTATGCATTGAGTACCAAACAAATGATGAATACCAGGACAAAATCCCTACCTGACAACATGTCTTGCTTCAACTGGTCAATAGGTTGAGTAAATACAATGAGCCAATGCCAACTATAGAAGGCTTCTAAACACCACCTCCCATTGGCTTATGCACCAAATCACAACTATTTGTTTCACATAGGTCCCTTGAACTTAAGATAGTGGCTTGGTCAGGACATTGTTATTCTGCCAGACAGCAATATTTATATATTATTAAAACTCCATTGTGTTTATCTGTACCCTCAAGTTAACATAAATATGCATTAGACCACAAAACTTTTTAAATCAAGGTAGCTAAAATCCATTGTAAAAATGCAAGGATTACTCCTATGAAATTTGAAATTTCATGATGTTCAGATTAGTTTTATTCACAATGTTGCATTGTCTCCATTATCACAAGACCGTTATTTCTGATGCTCCCTGCCAGCTTTTCATATGCAGTCAATGGAAGCCAGCATGAAGTCTGAAATCAGTCTTGTTGCTACTGCTTTTTTGCCCACCTCCCGTGTGTAACCAACTATAGGCTTATTAGTTAATTTCAAATAAGTACTCACTAGGCTAACTCCAACCATATTTATTGCCTTTAGCAACTAATAATTTGATGAGGTGCAATGAACCAACAATAGTAAAATTCTGTACCAGAAAATTGTTAAGAGGATAGCCGTTAGTCTATAGTAGCAGTAAAATAAAATAATAAAGAATAGGAATCTGGTAACATCTAGCATATTTTATTAAAAAGCATAAACTTTTAAAATAACTTTTGTTGGCAGAAAAAATGCTGCCAGACCAATGGAACCGGTTGCCATCGGAGGTTGTGGGAGCTTCATCACTGGAGGCTTTCAAGAAGAGATTGGACTGCCATTTGTCAGAAATAGGGTCTCCTGCTTGGGCGAGGGCTGGACTGGATGACCTACAAATTCCCTTCCAACTCTGTTAATCTAAGCCAGGGGTGGGCAATTATGGCTCCTTTATGACTCGTGGACTTCAACCCCCAGAATTCCTGAGCCAGCCATGGGAATTCTGGGAGTTGAAGTTCAGAGTCATAAAGGAGCCATAATTGCCCACCCCAATCTAATCTAATCTAATCTAATCTAATCTAATCTAATCTAATCTAATCCAATCTATAGAAAAATAATAGAAAAAATATTGCTTGAGTTATGGATTGGGAGAGCAATTCTCCTAGAAACGAGAAACCTATTATTTTTTTAAAAGATAAATATCCTTTCTATTACGACCACAGATCTATCCCATCCCTTTCACGCTTTTACGCCTCTTTCCGCCTTCGTGCAGGACTCCGCCCCGGTGCATCATGGGAAATCTTTCCTTTCGTTGGGATTGGCCGAGAAGCCGCCGATCACATGAAAGGGGCATGGGTCTCGAGGATTTTGATTCGGTAATATTTCCCTCCCCGTCATTCATAAGAACCCGCCCCCCCTTCGATTTACTATTTGGCGGGTTAAACAAAATGGCGGCTCTGAGGGGTGTGCCGTTAACGGAACTTACTCCGGAGAGAACGTGAAGGCGGCCGTTACCCGAAAGAAGCGGGGAAGGGGGACTGTGAGGGGGTGGGGGTAGAACTTCATTTGCATGGCTGGCCGTGAGACGGGCGCGTGGAGCTCCTCCCGTGGCTCGCTGAGTCGTCCTTCGGTCGGTGTTGGGAGGTTTGGCGGCCCCGGGGAGATGAGCAACCCGTTCTCACCTCCCGCTTGGGAGAAGGAGCACTTCTGGCTCTACCTCTTGGCTCTGGGCTTCGATCCCGCGGTAAACGCCGCTGCCGGGAAACTGTCGACTCACCTCCGGCTGGGCGTGTAAGTGGAAGAGGCGACGGGACGCTCTTCGGTTTCCTTTTCAGCATCTGTATTGTCTGTTTTTAAGCTCCCGCTGGTTTAGCTGCAACAGAAGTGGGAAGATTTTTGCCCAGGAACCGGTAAATACTGCAGCTTGTGCCCTTCGGTTATTTTGTTTATTAGTTATACATGTTAGTTATAATATGTATTAGTTACATGTATAATAACCGAAGGGCACTGGCTGCAGTATTTAACTATAACTAATACATGTTATGTATTTTAACTAATACATATAACATATATATATATATATAACTGTTATTAGTTATATGTATTAGTTATAATATATAACCAACTTGTATTAGTTATAATACATAACTAACATGTATTAGTTATAGTTAAATACTGCAGCCTGTGCCCTTTGGTTATTTTATTTATTTAGACATATAACTAATACATATAACTATGTATACTAGTATATTATAACTATGTATAACTAGTATATGTATTAGTTATATGTCTAATAAATAAAATAACCAAAGGGCACAGGTTGCAGTATTTATAACTAATAACTATTAGATATAATATAGCATATTAGTTATAATTTGTATTATAGACATAACTATTTGTATTATAAAACATATATATGAATTCATAGGGCCAGCTGACTCCAGGCGGCTTACATTAAAAATCCACAATGTAAAACCCCATGTTTCACTGCTGTATTAATAATAGAGTAATATTACTATCCTAAATTTTGCTGTTATTAAACAATGTTTCGCTATTGGTTCCTATGATGCTGGCAAGTTTTGTGCATTAAGAACTTGGATTGGGCCAGGTATGGGAAGCAAGGTGCTCCATTAATGTATTCCAGGCATTCCTTGATTTAGGAAACAATTGAGCCCAAGATTTCTGTTGCTAAGCAAGACGTTAAATGAATTTTGTCCCATTGTATGACCTTGCCACAGATGTTAAGTGAATCACTGCAGTTGTTAAGCTAGTAATACAGTTGAAGTGAATCTGGCTTCCTCACAGAAATTGGGGAAAGTGATCACATGACCTGGGACAGTGCAATTGTCATAAATCCGAGTCAGATGTCAAGTGTATGAATTTTGATTAGTTGACCACAGGGATTCTGCAATAGTCGTAAGGGTGAAAAATGGTCATGTCATTTTTTCCAGTGCTGTTGTAAGTATGAACAGTCACTAAATGAACTGCTCTAAGTTAAGAACTACTTATATTCTTCTTTGACCTCTGTGTTATATGCTATCCCTGCTGGGGGTGGGGAAATGTGCTTGTTATGAGTTTATATGGGTTGAAGGCCCATTACCCAAAAAAACTAGGAGTCCCCACTCTTTAGGTGATCGATCCCTTCATGAAATTTCAGATTGTTCATCAATATCAACTTCCAAACATTGGCTATGTGAAAATAATTTAATATTTAATAGTACTAGGAATAAAATAAAATGGCATGAGGAACCATCTTTCCTTGATGTCATCCATCTGTGTCTGCTAGATTGAACGGTATGGGTATGTTATGGATCTTGTTGTCTAAGGAGTTATTATTCTGCTATATTTGGCAGGTCCTAGGTAACAGGCCTTTTCTGCTGTGCTCCCTGTGTTGTGGAAGATTCTCTTACCCCAAAATAAGGATGGCTTGATCACTTCTAGGTTTCCAAAGATCCCTTAAGACCTGTTTTTTCCACCAGGCCTGGAGACCATTGTGGACAAGTGAACTGATGAAGTGGCTCCGTTACTATTAGCATCTCTTAGCCCATTAAATTTTCTTTTCACTTTTTAAAATTTTGGTAATTATTTTAGATATGTATTAAAGACTGCCTTAGAGTTACTTGCTTGTGAGATGAATGACTATATAAATTAGATAAATAAGTAAAACTCAAGGTTGCCTTTGCTGGAAGCTGACCATTCAGTCCTGGGTAATATCTTGCCACCAGCTTCGTCATCTTCAGAACGAGGGACTGGTGCGGAGCTGGCATGGAGGCCTGGAAAGATTGACTTTCCATCGTTTATTGACAACTTCTTAACCCCTGGCCATTTTACCATACTTGGATAATTCCATTGACCCTTAGGGATTGATATTGACCACTATGGGGAACCTTGGAATCAAAACCATCCCTGCTGTTATTTATATTGGATTATATCATTTTCACATTTAAAACAAATCATCATGTTGTAATGTTAGTCATGTATAATTTATTTTAAACTCTGCAAATCTGACAATGTTTGCTCAAAGATGCATTGCTTTGGGAATTAATATTAGCCAAACCTTGTTGACATAGCAGTATCATGTAGAATTTTCCTACTCAGAATTAAACAGATTGTTCTTCCAAGTTCAAGTTCAAGTTCAAATTTTATTTGTCACATACATGACACATATGACATGCAGTGAAATGCTTATGTGACTGCAAAATGGAGGAAAGCAAGAGGAATAGTCTGCAGGAAGGATAGGGAGCAGTTAGAGGGAAGTGAACATAAGCAGTGAGAGAAGGAGAAGGAACAGAGACGAAACACAATGTCTGCTGTTATAACCAGTGTCCATCCGGCGGCGCCATCCCAGGTCTCCACGGCAGGTCTCGGCCCTCTCAGTCCTCGGCTGTTTTCGAAACTGCTACCTTCACCTCAGTGTCTCTCACAGCCTCCGCCTCAGCAATCCCTTGGTTCCTCCGCCTCAGCGTCTCAGCAGCTTCTCAAGGCCTCCTTTCTGCCCTCCAGCCTGCCCTGGTCTCCCGAACCTGTCATCCCAGCACCATCTTCTCTAACTCTAGCTCTGTCCTTCATTCTCCTCACAGGCCACACCTCAGCCGGTTCAGATTGCTTAGTGGTTGCTTTGCAGTTGCTTAGGTGTTGCTTAAAGGTTGTTTAAAAGTTACTTAAATTATGATTAAATTATAATTAAATTTGGTTAGAAAAAAAACTAAAATAAAAAGAGTGTTGGAGCAGTCACGATGGCTGCCTACCTCAACGGCGCCATCTTGGGACTTTTTTTAAAAAAAGTCTTCCTGCATTGAACTATAATTATGAAATAACCTAGCTGTCACTGGGCGTGATTGAACTACAATTTTAGTCAGATCTGGAAAATGTGAGCAGTTTTTAGAGTACGTAAGTGTACTGCTGTAGAGTGTTTATAGAAAACTAATTCAGGAACAAGTGGCATTTTGCAGAGCATTTAAGCTGGTGCCCACCTATGGTTCATAGTAAGAGGCAGGCATGCTCTTCAAAAGAAACCAACATTTTGTAAAGACTGTGCATGTGTGGAATTGTGAATGCAGCATATTGAGTTTCTACATGTAATGATACTATAGCAGGAATACCGCTAGGGGAAAAGGAAGTTGGTTCAGTTAATTACTTTACAATTGCATATGGAGTAATGATTTTTAAACTTTTTTTTAAAGGAACTTGTTTGATAAACCAAACAAAGATGCATTTCACATTGTTGCATGGTTCTTGTTTTCAAAGCTGGACCAGTCACACTGTAATGAGGTTTTTAGGTGAGTATAACATTTAATAAAATATGCTTTATTACTTAATCTTTCTTAAAGTTACTTACTAAGTCCATAACAAACTACAATTATGATTATTAGAACTTGAGTAATCTTGCTATACTACTCTTTTCACTGGAGGAGGTTGTTAGAATGATTCTCTCATGGCTCACCAAAATATTGTTGTCATTCTCTTGACAACATGATGCCTCCTCCCTCCCCGAAAAGGTTAATATTTACTTATTCTATAACTTGTATTGATGTGGAACAAGAAGCAAAAAAGTATGTTGTAATGTTGAAGATCCTTTTGCTGCTCCAAAAAAGCAAAGAACAATAGAATCCAGAAGGAGGAACTTCACTCTGATGCCGGAAATCTTGCTGGAAACCTTTATTCAAGAGAAATTCTGGATCAATAACCCAGCCTTATTAGAACTAGTCTAGAACTACAGCACAATGATGTATAGGTATTTTTCTTGTCGGTAAGGTGCTTCTACAGTAAAAACTAACTAAATATGCAATAATGCAAACACAAATGTAGTTAAACTTGCCAGGAATTTTGTACTGCTCAGCTACCTTAAAACTATGCCTGATTCCTTGCACATTTGTTGAAATTGTTCTCTTTCCTTTCCTTTGGAATGGAAAGATTTTGTTATCCTCCCACAGACAAAAAGGCAGACTCTGAATTCAGGAAGCAGTGCTATGAATGGCTAAAGAGGATATCAGTAAGTATTGGTAAGAATGAAAAGGTGTCCATATATTTGCCTTGTGTGTTTGAATATATATCTCTTTGTATGAGGTTGTCTTTGAAAGGCTATCTCTAAAATTTATCATTGATGCTGCTTGATGAGAGATTTCTTGCTGCTATTACTGTTATTTCTTGGGCAATCTAATATCTTCTACACACTTTGGACTAAAACTCCTATTAGTCTTGAAACGAATGGCATCAACGATTCTGAAAGCCGTAGCTAGAGAATATTAATTTCTTCTTGTTGCCAAAAATTTTACAATTATAATATTGTACAAATATTAACCAGAAAAAAGTAATTCAAACTGAAAGCTAAGTTAACATTCAAAGGAGAAAAATGACTTGCAAGAACATAGAACAGAGTGTAAAGTATGAAAAGGTCTCCTCTTCCTTTTGATTTTCTTTAAAGATCTTACTTATCTCCCCAGACCTGAAGATAGTTGATCAATAAAACTACTTGCCATCCAGGATCAATCAGTATCTTTCTATAGTCGCCTTGAGACTAATTTGTGTTGTGTTAAATACAATATTATATTATCAGCTTGTTGGATAATATTAGCAACCAGTGAATTCAAGCTAATTGGATTTGAGCAAAATCAAAGCTATTTTTGTAGCAGGCCAGGCAATTAAGATAACAGGAAAATAATTTGTGAAATATATTTGCGAAACATCTCTTTGGGCACAGGGATGCTTATGTAGTTATGCAGGTTTATGCAGGTCTCTGATGTCTACCAAGGTAATCATAATTGTTTGCCACATTTCAGTATGCTGGCTCTATTGCTTAAAGAGAACTTCTTCTCTAACTTCTTTTGAACTTAACAGAAGTTGATACTATCAATTACAGTTCACTTGTGCATTTTTAAATCCGTAGGATGAATGTGGAAACAGTTTTCCTTCAGTTGTTGCATCATTGTTTCTTTCTCCTGGTGGACCCAAATTTATTCATCTAATGTTCCACTTTGCAAGATATGTTATAGTGCATCATATTAAAGTAGATTCTCTAGGTAAGCAATCATGGTTTACTATGCTGTTTTGTGGGGAAACAAAACTTTGGAATGTATTTTTTAATGAGAAATTCACGCTACTGAGGAACTTTCTCACATGAAACCACCTACTTCAGAAGATTTTAAATAAACTGTGAAAGATCGTTGCAAACAAAGAGTATTTGATGGAATCCATCTAGCATTCTGTTGCAAGTACAAGATGTTTCAGTAATGATGAAAAAGTTTCTTCTCAGCTTTTTCATTTAATTCAAATTAGCCAGATTCAATTCCATACTCACTCCAGGTGGTTCACAGTTTAATAAACAATAAAAATAAAGAACAAACTGATCACTTTATACCCCCAAAAAATCAATAAAAATATATTGAACAAAATACCAATAAATAACAATAAAATTATAACTGATTTTATTATTAATTAAAAATGATTACAATACTAATAAATTACCACCTTACAAGTCCAATTTAAAGTTTTGATTATGACCTTTAAAACTCTACATTACATAGGTCCAGTTTACATACAGAACTATCTTTGCCCATTACAGCAATCTGTCCCATCCGGTCAGGCAGGGAAGGCATCTTTTGAACCCCATCAGTTGAATTTCAGCTGGTAGGGTCCAGGAAGAGAACCCTTTCTGCCATGGTCCCTGCCTTTTGGAAAACACTCTCCCCAGAAGCGAGATTGGCACCCTATTCTTCTGGCCTTTTTGTCTAAGGATCTGGCTTTGCCACCTTGCTTGGGGCTAACAGAGGAGCCACAAGGTCATGGGTCTGGTTAGCACCCTGAACTCCCTCCTTCTGCCTTATAATTAACTTTTTATGTTGAATTTTAATTATATTTGCCTCTTATCTAAATTTTAGATATTGTTTTTGGTTTTAAGATTTCACTTGCATGCCACTCAGTGTCTCTGTGAGAAGATGTGTGGTTTCTAAATTTGATAAATAAAATGCAATAAGAGTGAAGAGATCATTACAAGATAGTCCCAGATGTCAGCGTTTGCCTATATGAGTCCTTCCTTCAATGGTGCTTCAGGTTTTTCTTCTGGCACCTGATTTCTCTGACTTCCTAGGGTAAACCAAAATGCACACCTGGGTTTGGCATAGTCCAAAGACCCAGCCATCTTCATATTCCAGGCAATAATTATAACCCTATTGTAGAAGTGTAATATATTTCATTTAATTGCAGCCTGAACACTACAATTTTTAGTTTTGAAAAAGCAAAAAAATAAGTATATGATCTCGGTTATATTGGCATACTTACACAGTTCATAATTTTCAAATATTGAAAGGACTTTGAAGTTGAGCCTAATAATAATAGTATTTTTGAAAAACTAACGGATAGGGTTATATGTCAAAATCTAGTGAAAGAACAAATACCTATAACATTAAATTATTCAAAAGCAAAAGGGAATATATGGTTCTCTAATGAGTTATGAGTCAAATTAATGCAATTAACTACAGCTGTACCTGATGCCTGCTTGTGTGTTTGCTTTTATGGCACCAGATTTAAAGATTAGCTACTTCTGGAGCAAAATTGTATAGTGGAGGAGGTGAAGTGGGCTCTGATAGAATGTAATTTTGTCAGCTTTAGTTTTCTATCATCAATGGAATTTTCCTGTTCAGCAGGCTATTCTCATGGATTCTTTGCAGGAAACGTTCAGAAATGGGACAAAATATCAAAGGGTTTTAAAAGTTGGAAATAAACTTTTGAAGGATACATTCTGGATACATTCTGAAATTATCACACCACGTAGATAGTTGTGGTTGTCCTGATAAAATGCTTTCACCGTAATCATCCTCCTACCCTGCTTTTCAGCCTCTTGCTTTGATTGAGAGGCTTGGATGTCTTGAAATACTGCTGCCTTCTGGTGGTGGTTGAGTTCATATTTCCCAATGTAGATTTCAGAATCATTTTGTGTAGGTGCTGGCATACCCTACCCAGAAGCGGTGAACTCAAGATCCACAGACTTGAATATGGCTGTTGCAAAATATCAAGTGGCACTTAACAGATTTTCACAGTGTCTACAGAAGGAAGATGTGATGATTCAAGAACTTCAGAAAAAAGCACTGTAAGTAAATGTGATCTGTAGATTTTAAAGTTGAAGGCAAGAAATGTTGAATGTTACAAAACAGGATAGTTTGGTAAGGAGGAATATATTTTAGATTATATTTTTACTTGCTGATATTTGAAAAAGATACTTGATAATGAGACATTCAATTCATAATTTGAATCGATTTCAATAGTTATTAATTGATAATATTCCATAGGGTTTTTTTCATTCACAGAACTTAACTGTGGCTTGCTTTTTTCTGTTCACAGGCTTTTTACTAAGCAAATCAGAGATTTAAGATACGGAAATGTGGATCTGGACAAACGATTGCAAAAGCAAGTAATATTTTATTAGAAATACATCTTACAGCTTGTTTATATTTGTGTTGTTTTCCTGTTTTCTTAAACAGCAATAGCATTTAGACTTGTCTTACATACATAGTGCTTTACATCACTCTCTGGCCAAGTTACAATTTCAGTATTATTTTCATATTGTCCCCAACTGTCTGCATCCTCATTTTATCGAACTCGGAAGAATGGAAGGCTGAGTCAGTCTTAAGTCCTGTCAGGAGTAAATTCCAGACTGTGGGCAGAGTTTGCCTACAATAACTACACTGAACTACTATACCACCAAGACTTAATAACATATTAGGAATGCAATTCCTATAAGATAAATATACCATAAATTAGAAAGTATGGGTAACAGAGGTTTTTAATGTGATACTCTCCATTTATTGTTTGCTATTATTTTATTAATAGAAAAAATAAGAATAGTTACAATATAAACATTGTTATCTTTAATAACTTTTTTTTCTCACTGGGTAGGATGGAGAAAAAAGTTGATTCTGGCCAGAGTAATGCCACAGAAAGAATTGAAAAGGTGAGTATCTGTCAACAGGTTTTCAATAATCTCCATTTAATATTTATTTAATTGCACAGTTTTTCTGTTTGCTAAAAAAACTTTTTTTTTCCTTCCGAAGGTCCGCTATTTATGGGCAACAGTAATGGAAACGCTGACATTTTTGCAAAAAGAAAGAGAAGTAGTGGATTCAGTAGTAAAAGGTCATGTTGATCAGTATACATTAGATGGCACAAGTGTTTCTGTTAGCATTCCAAGGCCTCTGCTTCAAAAAGTAGAAAAAGAAATGTATAAAGTAAGTTTCTTGGTGTCTGTGCTTCTGTTCAGATACTCAATATTTGTGGAATATTGTTCTGCTTCTTGCTATCCTTGATTAATTCATTGAAATTGATTGGCTGATTTTATGGTTGTTTAAAAATTAGGGAGATTAATTTGAGACCTTGTTAGATTATAATAAAAATTAAAAAAAAACTTGAATACTTCCCAGATACTGTAGCATTTAAAGCACATTGTTGGTAGTTGCAACTAATCCAAATTAAGCTCATTTTTATTCCTGTAAAAAAGTTTTAAGAGTATTTTGCCTGTTTGTATAAACAAAATATATGTTCCTTGAAACTATTTGGACACAAAAGGGAATTTTTAAAGACAAAAGTTTAAATCCAGAGACGAATTCCTTATGACAAACAACATAAAAATAGCATAAAAACAGGATGGTTAAATTTGGCCCAAAAGGTCTCTTAATGGGAAAATGTGTAAAGCAATTTTGTTTAGCTTTTAAAAGACCTTTTCATAAGATATATCAGATTCAGATTTTAGTGGTCACATACATGATCATACATGGTACAATATGCAGTGAAATGCCTTGTGTAACCGCTCAGTTATGAAAGTTGCATTAAGAATAATTTACAATTGAGATTTAGTAATTTTACACTTTTACACTGTTTTACAATTTAGATGAGGTTTAAATTGAATTTGCAGTTGATTTTACAATTTAAGTCCTGGGAGAGCAAGGGAGGGTGGGATATCTGATGTCCCCACAGCTACTCACACACTCTTCGCTGTGGGTCCGGTCCTGGTGCTGCTGCCTCCGTCGGCCTGCATAGCTGGGGCTATTAAAAGATATGATTTCCTGGCTCTCTGTAACAATATGGTTTCAGTGCAAATATGAGAATTAAATATCTAAAATATCTAAGAATATCTAAGAATGAAGCAATCACCAGATTTGCTTACTTTTACCTTAAAGATAAAACTATTCAAAAAAGCATTACAAAAGCAATGATTTTTGAGAAGTAACCAAAGGGAAACAAGTTACGAGGCAAAATACCAAAAAAACCATTTGTCTAACCAGTATTTCCTAGTCATTCTACAATTTTGCTCATGTTCCAGCAGAAGGGCTTGATAAACTAAACACAAGTAAAAAACATCATGGGACCATTTGTGGGAATAATGCCAACTAGTGTGTGCAACTTTATGTCCTGTGCAAGACATTGCACACACAATTTTGCTCTTAATCCAGTATATGCTAACAATTTTTTTGTCTTTTTTTTTTAAAGTTTCCTGTAGGGAATGTGTACGAAGAGGGAAAACTGAACATGTTAACCATTATCCAATTACTAACCAAAGCCTTGGAGTTATTGTTGCATGAGCGTCGGCATGTTGACAAGAAAGGATTCAAAATAGATCTTCAGGATCTTGAAAGAAACACCAGATTCCAGAACGAGACTTTATTGGGGCTGAAGTCACTGAGGTAAGTCCAGAGGTGTCTGTTCTGTGGATTCAGGAGCCTTGCAAGCAAACCTTTTACTAAAAATATTACGGAATAATATAGAATTACTTATCCAGTTAAGATGTGCCAATTTGGTTTGATAAACTATTAGGTGTCTGCAATATGCATCTTACTGTTGTATATTTTAATTCAGTCCATATAGGATTAAGTAATACCTAAATCTGAACCAAGCAAATTATCCATAATTTATTGATCATAGTTTATTGGGCATCTGCTGCCTTGGTGTCAATATTAAAGAAAAATCTTACGTTTTAACAGTCTTTGTAAGCTTAAGTTTGCATTGAAAGAAAGGAAAAACCATGTGGATTTATTACTCATTTTAGTCTGATTATGTAAACAAAACCATGGAATTCTCTCACTTGTATATTATGGCAAGTTGTTTATAACATCCATATGAAGATACACAAAGAACTATTTGCAGCTTCAACTTATTAAAGTGCAGTTAACTCTAATAAACAAACACACTCTTCAATTGCCAGTTTGGGATAAATATTCTTGCCAACTTTCTGTCAGGGGAAAAAAATCTTGTGATCTTTAATGGACTATTAAGGACAAGCTTTGCCATTTAGAGTTTTTACAACATTTGTTAATTAACTTATGATTAGGTGCAATATGTATCCTGTGGTTTTCTTTTTCCTGGGAAACACGGATTGTGGCAATGTTGTAACTACAATAATTTTTTTAAAAAACTTCAGAGCCAGTGGTTTGTGTGGTATGTCAAATACTATCAGTATGGTATATCAGTAGAATACATAAATTTTGTCTGCCTGTGGTAATTAAATATTGTAAATCTAGATATGCTGTACAACAGTGTTTTTCAGGAATTTTAAGGCATAATATGTAGGGTTCTGGCAGAAGTCCAGACTTATGGGAGTTAAAATCTTCAGATTTTAAAGTTACTGAGGTTGAGAAACACTGCTGAAAAGGATTAGAATCTGGAGGTAATTTGGAGCACATACAGATTTTGGAAAATTCCATTGCAGAAATGATGTCACTTTCTTAATACTAAATGCAACCTGCTGTGCTTTTATAATGAAACAAATGTATTTGAGAAAATGCTTTCATTTGTAAACTCTGATTCAGCTGAAAATATTTTAATATTCTTAATAATTTTCCCATAGGCAAAAATTAAAATGTGATGATCATATTTCAGTAACTCAATCAATTGCTGAAAAACAACAGGAGTGGCACTTGAAGTGGAAAAATCATCTTGGCCAGTCACCTTTTTGCTTAATTAAGGATCCAAACCCTGTAAGTATATGCTTGGTAGGTAATGTATTGAGCAAGAAGGAATATATTCATTTTGAGGATATTTGCAGTGTATAATCAAAACAATTTTTTACTTTAAAACTCCCAGTAGGCATCCCCCCTGTCCTCTGTATAAATTGTTAAGGTAACACAGTTCTAAGATCTTTAATACCATAATTATTTATTTCATACATGAATTAATTAATTATGGTATTAAAGATATTAGAACTCGTGTCATCTGGTATATGGCAGCTTAAAATTGGTTAAAAATATAACAATGAAGGAACTAAAGACAAAACAGCAGATATCCAAACCAAAATAATAGAGGTTGATTATTTTATATTACATTCATGAATTTGTGGATGGACTAATCCAATGTTCTCACCCGTGCTGGGGGAAAAAAACAGGTTTTCGGGTTCTTATGAATGGTCAATCTCAGGGGAATATTGTTGCATAGAGCAGGTACTGTAAAAGAAAAGTGATGCCTTCTGACCTGACCAGATGGCACTGTTTCATCCAGAAGCCAAATTTATTATCCCCTAATCATATACATTTATAAAATAAATCCTATCTTTATTTTTTAACCCGTAAATTAAAATTAAAGGACAATATTTTGAACCTAGAATAGGCTGACTTTGCACTTTATTTTATTTGTGCATGTGTATTTCAATTGCAAACATTTCAATATATCATTATTATTTTTAAAGGCACTTGATTTATTACCCGCTATGTCTCCTCTTTCTTTTACTCCGGCTACTGAGGAAGCTTATAAAAGGAGTGTCTTCTGTCAATATCCTACATTAATTCCAGGTAAATACTAAGATTCTTTATAAACCTATCCCTATGATCTTTAGTATATGAATATATGCAGCCTTTCTAACATAACACTATGTTAATTTAAAGAGCAGTACAAGTAATCTTCAACTTACAACTAGGCATTTAACAACAGTTGTGGTCATGACAGCCACAGAAGGGGTGGTTTATGACTCATTAAGCACTTCTGAACATCATAAAATTTCACACCATTCTCTCCTTAGTCACATTACTACATTTCAGACACATTTATGTTCAAATTTATGACCAGCTATCAAATGCCCTGCAATCATGTGATCACCCTTTGCAATCCTCCATCAACATCATATAATTTTTAAAAGAGTATCAATAGAGACATAGAGGGGTGATCCTGTTGACATTCCATACTTGGAATTTCAAAAGACCCTTTACAAAGATTCCCATCAAATTTAGCAGTCGTGGGTAAAAAAACTCCTGCCATTTTATGAATTAGTAACAGTATAAAAGCGAAACCAAAAAATAGGAATACACGAAGAAAAAATGCTGTGGGTTGGGACTGTTTCTTTTTCAGTTGTTTGTCGGTGACCTTGCTTAGAGATAAGCAATAAATTTGCTGAGTTTGTGGCCATAAAACTGGGGCCATAAAAAGCTCCAGAATGATTTCTTCAAACGAGAACAGTTAAGTGGCAAACATATACTTCAATTTAAATAAGTGTGAAATGATTTACATTGGAGCACCTCCTCTTAACTTCACATATATACTGATGGGATTGAGCTGTCTATAATAAAATACTTGGTCACACTGATAGCTCATTGAATACATTATATTAAAGTGTGGCAGCTGTGCGAAGTGAATGTCATGCTGGGATTTATTAAACAACGGAATAGTACATTTCTGGACAAAGTTATAATAGAGTTGGAAAAGGGGGATTGCCAAACTGATCAGGACAAAAGGTTTAGAATTTGGGGGATTCTTAAGTCAGAAAAAGCTGACTAGTAGATGATTATAGGGTATAAAATAGCACATAGTAAAAGTAAAGTAAACAAAGATAACTTTCCTTTTTTAAAACAGTAGGATAGTTATCCAATGAAACTAATTGGAAGGTGATTTAAAACAGACACAAGATAGTACTGCTTCACACAGTGTATAATTAATCTGTCAAATGAATATGTTTGCTTAACAACCATGGCATTTGCTTAATGACCACCGCAAAAAAGGCTAGGAAATCAGTTCTGGTCATGTGGGTATCTCAGTTTATGATTGTTAACGAATTACAACCTTAATTCTGGGCTCAATTATTGGTTGTAAGTTGAGTAGCAGAAGGGGAGGATTTTGCCAACTCAGAGGATTTCCAGAAAGAGACCTAGACCAAAAGACTCCAGTCCAGAACTGGAAGGGGGAAGAAGTGCAGGGAAAGGACAACCTAGAATATCTGGATATATCTAGTAGTATCTTGGAAAGTGATAGCTTTACTTTGGCAAAGTTGTGTCTATTAGTGTATGCAAATAAAGAATTGAATTTCATTGTCTATCTCTGGGCTTGGGTCTGATAAGACTATTGGTAAATACAACAACATTTCCATAGAAGTAGTGATAATATAAATATTGATATTATTAACTAAACACAATTCTTGATTCGCTTTTGAAAAAATGTATTTAGATTCGACCAAAAAGAATGTTCAGTCAGATGAAGTTGGGAAGACACTGGGAAATGAAGATTATTCAACAAAGACAGTCACAGAAAGGTATGATTTTAATATGTCCTTGTATAGAATAGTAGCATATATTAACATTGTATAAACAACCTGAGACCATGCCTTAGAAAGAATCAGAATGTAGATTTAGATTATATGTGATTCTCTAAATGGAAACATAGCTAGATGCATCTGTATCAGAAGATTCAAATAGAATTTAAAGTGAAAATATGTTGCAAAGTGTTAGAGCTAGATATTGGTTTTATACATATATATATA
>JAEANM010010209.1:0-15920 GCA_017656035.1 Myanophis thanlyinensis
CTATACCGGCCTCCCTGAATTTTTAAAATACCAGCAGAATAAACAATTGGCTAATATGTATATACGGCACACAGTTGACACTAAACAAATTTCTGCCTGGATAGTCTCTGGGCATATATATATGTCATTGGTAGGCAACCCATCACTGTGAGCTGCATGCAGCTTCACACCATTTCTCTGCTCATAGTCCACTCCTCCTCATGTGCACTGCCAAAATTGTGTAGTAACAAGCAAATTTGCAGCAACACATTTTTCAATTGTGTCTCTGAATGAAAATTTGCTTGTTACTACACAATTTTGGCAGTGCACATGAGGAGTGGACGATGAGCAGAGATATGTTGTGAAGCTGCATGCAGCTCACAGTGATGAGTTGCCTACCAATGACATATACTACACCACATGATAGTCAATATTATGGTATTTTCCCAGATATTGTGCCTGTACTGTATATGTGTATATAACTATTTCAGTCTTTCAAACAAGACTGATCATACGGGTCTTTTCTATTTAATTTGCACTTGTCTTTCCAAAGGGGCATTACTTCAGTAAGTGAACAAATCAGAACAAATCTCATGTGCCTAGAACATTAATTATGTAAATTAAGAAGCATAGAGCTTACCTTGTTAGCACTTTAATTTTTGTCCTTAGCAATTGCATAGGAATGGGACATTTAAATTCCTCAATGTTTTCTTCCAAGGCTAGTGTGTATTGCCCCCGCCTTATATGTGTACACGTAGGTATCTCATATGCTCACAAATTTAAAGCAAACAAATCTTCACACACAAGAAAAACTGAAACATTTGTACAGCTGATATTGCACTGCATTTCTGCACAATTTATTTACTTTATTAGCTATTAACCAAGCAGCAACAATATCTATAATTCAATTTCGTTAAAATCATAACTATATTTTATAAACTTATTACAACTTTTTAAAACGGCAATTATAACTCAAAATAACATTCAAAATTATATTAAGGAAGATTAAACTTTTGTTGTTGAAAGATCCAGTGCCTCGAAAGGCAAGCAAATGACAGAGAATGGGGCTGATTTTGCCTTTGTGGTTCCTTATTGACTCTGATTCATAAGTAGGGCATTGTAAGAATCTTGACATTTAACTCAAAGCCTGCAATATAATTTGATTCTTTTAATACAAGAGCTTTAAAAAGATGTTTCTTTTCCTCTCTCTCCTCCATCAGGGATGATATTTCTTAGAACCAGTTGTGATATTAAATGAATAGTGAGAAATGCAACACAACTTGTTGGAAGTGCAGACTGTAATATTTATATCCAACTCATAACCAGTTTACCTTTTTTTCTCTACTGTTCTGACCCACAGGAAAATCGCCCCTCTGAAGGTGCTATTTGAATTGGAAGGAAGTTCTTCACTATAATTTTGATAGTTATTTGATATATCAGATTATGCTACTTTTAAAAAATGTTAGGTGAATCGAATCTCACATATAGCCTTCAGTGGCTAATTATTGCTTCATATTTCTACATATACAGATGGTTTTTAAAAAGAAAATGACTTAATACACATAGCTAGAAAATAGTGCTTGGAGATCATACAGTAAATTCTGAATTGATCTATTGGAATATGATTGCTATCCAGAATTGATGATTTAATTGTACTCATAGCTTAATTAAGTCTAGCCACCCACTAGTAAATAATAGAATATCAGTAAGACTAAGTATCCCTTCCCTTCCACAAGAGTTAAACTTAGAGGATAGCTTTCTTTATATGTATTCAAAAAGTTCTCTGGATGAAATTGAGGGCATATTTATTTATATATATAAAAGAAATCAACAAGAAGCAGAAGTATTCCATTAAATATTCTTTGCATTTTCATTCATTATTACCTTTGATTCCTAGTTGCATCATTCCAGAAAGGGGCCCATTTAGCCTAATTTAGTCATTAGATAGAAATCAGTTTTTCTGTTCAAAATTGTTACATGTTGCAGTTGTTGCACTAAATGGATAACTTTTGTGCTGCTCATTAAGGAGCTACCAAGTTTTCCACAGTGCTATCACAACTCTTGGGTGAAAACATGAACCCCATAAAGGATCAAATTTAGCACAATGTTGCATAAAATAAAGGCAGATTTTAAAATGACATAATAGAAATGACATTCATCTTGAAAAAGTATGAAAGGCTATGATAAAGTGAGTTATGTGCCTTTGCTTACTTTCCAACTGAGGGAATGTTCATGGAATTGTGAATGCTCCAGTTTTTAAGAAGAGATTGGATAACCATTTGTCTGAAATGGTATAGGGTTTCCTGCCTGAACTGGGATTGGACTAGAAGATCTCCAAGATCCCTTCCAACTATTCTATTCTATTCTATTCTATTCATCAGAAAAGTCAATTTGGCAACCATAATGGTGTGGTTAATGGTATATGCCTGTTTACTATGTGCATCACATATAGGACACACATTAAAACACCCAGAGCTTTAATTGCACCACACCAGTTTCAATTTCCTGAGCACATCCCAAGAGACCTTTGCACCAGCTGCTAATTATTCATAAGCATCTCCAGTTTAAAGTACTATTTCAACTGATTTTTATTTATCTTTAAGCCATACATGTCTAGAAGATCTCTTCAAGTGGAGCTTGCCTTTATATGGAAAATCATATCTGACAGCCCTTTAAATGGATAATTGCCTTTTGTAAAGTAGGATATTTGAAACATCTTAATCATAAGCTTTTGTATTCATCTTACATTTGTTGTAATATAATAACTGAAAATTGCTCAAATTTGAGTTGTTTAATCTGAACAGATCTAACATGTGGGAACAACCAGATGCTACGTTCTAAGACAATTTCTTCCTAATGGCCAAATATGTAAACAGACTGTTTTTTAGGAATAATTTAGTAAAGAACTCTTAATAAATGATAACAGGCACCACTAACAATCAATTCAGAATATAGGAATGTAGTTGTTAATCTTTGTTCTGTGCCTTTGAGAAATGCATTCAGCAATCCATACAACATTTCTGCTTTCTTGTTCCTTCAGTTTAATGTAGGAATAAAAAACTCCAAAATGAAATTGATTGTTAAATGCCAGAATGTTCATTTTTACCTGTACAAAAGGAGATATATATATATATATATATATATTAAAAAGGATAACTGGTTATCTGTAAATCATGTCTTTCCCTCTTCAGAATTCAAAAGAGCTTTACAAGTGGCAGTAAATCTAAATGGATTTTCCTTTGCTCAGTAGAAGCTGACCTGAGGTTTAACTATATCTGAGCATTTGTGGCAATGCTTCAAATAGTTCACAGGGTCATCAAAAACAGCAGCATTCACAGAGGGAGCAAGGAGGGCAAAACTGTCAAAAGCAGGCATTGTTGTATTGTGCTACTTGCTCCACCCCTTTTCTATATGCAGTGTGACATTAAACCCATACGGATTTAATTTGTGGCAAGACATTCTGTTGCTGCTTTCATCATTCTGATGAAGAATGACAAGTTGTATGCCTATCACAAAGCTTAAAAATACATCATTTTTTTATTAGAAGCAAGGAAATTTGTGACTCTTACAACAAAGTCCACACCAACCTTTGAGTCACATATCAGAAAGGCCCACATTGCAAAAGAGGATGTGTATGCCAAAAGATGTTTAAAGAGTGGCTTAATGTATTAAAATTAAAGAAATGAAATATTAGTATTATAACTTTGTATTCATTTTATTATATTCATGAAACATGGATTTTTCACACATGATTACAGTGATTTCAAACCCATCATGTTTCAGTCAATTCTCAGAATTTAAAATAAATTAAGATCTCTATGAAGAAAATCAAATGAGCCCAGAGTCACCTTGTAGGAGGAGGTGAGCAGCATGATAGGTAGATACAGAGGTGGGATTCAACCAGTTCACACCTATTTGCTAGAACCGGTTGTTAACTTTCTAAGCCATTCGGAGAACTGCTGGTTCAGCTGGTCATTAGGGCAGAAAACAGGTTGTTAAATTATTTGAATCCCACCGATGGATGGATGGATGGATGGATGGACAGACAGACAGACAGACAGCACCTGTCTGTCTGGGGTCATGCAGAGACCATCTTATAATGCACCTTTTCCAACCTACTAATCTAGGAAACCCTTTTTTGAAGTTCTTTCCTAGTCTTAGTTCCATCCACAGTACATATGTCTGTTGGGAGGCCAACAAAACAAAATGTTTTGGAGTAGATTGAAAAGAAAGAGTTTGAGAAGACAATGTTTGAAAGGAGGATTAAATCTTACCTCAAGCTCAAAAAAAGCATCTTCTAAGGTTTTGTCACCTGTACCACCTCCAACCATTTCAAAGCAAGCCTTGTATTCCTGAAAGCACAAGCAGCTATTAAATATTCTGTAAAACATTCACAAATAGCTTCTTTTTGTTTATAAGTGACCTTGGTAAATCGATTCTTCAGTGCATAGTTCTACTTAACGTGTTTTATAAATTGCAAAGAATGTTCCCTCTCTCTTTCTCCCCCTTTTTAAAATACTCCTTAAGGGAAAGTTTATAGAGGCCAGCACTCAGTGACAATGCCTTTGTATGCATAAGTTCTTGGATTCAGTTCTAATATCTCCAAAGAGAACTGCTGTTCAGTCACTATAAACAGAATCCAACTATATGGCTTGCTGGCCTGATTCAGTTTAATGTGTGTACAATGAATCTTTTATGACAACATCATCATTACATGGACTGGGGTCACATACCTTGCTAATCTATAGTGTTCTTGATTTGTTTTTTAGTTTAATATATTTCATAAATCCAGTCAACATTATGAACAAGCCATGCTTATAATCAGGGTGTTATGTGATTCCAAATAATTCTGATTTATTCAAGACATTAAGATGAATAAGTTAACTTAGTGTCAAATATAACATTCAGCATTCCTTATTGCAGATACAGTAGCAAAGAAATACAGCCTTGTGAAATAAAATTGCCTTGCGACTACATCTTTACTGCTTCATTTTATTAAATAATTTTGATAATTTATAATTTTATGAGAGATCATAAAAATAAAAAAATGGTAAGAACATGCTTTATTCCAGAAAATAGAAATTTCTTTTCTTTGAAGCCACTATACATAAGTATTCTTATATTACGTTCAAATAACTAGCTCTTACAATCAGCTTCTAAGTGTTCAACAACTGGTTGAGATAGAAAGCAGTACATATTTTCCTCTAAAAGCAGGATATCTATCCTCATATTTTTAAATTATCTTCTAAACTAGAATCCTAGAGTAACTATAGATAGGATTTGGGGGTTAATTCCTGTTTGCTTTGAAAACTTGGAAAGAAAAATAACAAGGAAAAAAAATAAGATGATGAAGAGCTATCAGTGAGCCCTTGGATGTGTCAGAGTTCTGGAAACTATCAGAATTATATCTTGCCTTTAACTTAATCATTTAAAGTGGTGTATATAGCACTCAGTCCTATTTTTCACTATTACCTGTACAGTTGGCAGGAAAGGTCAATAGCATTAAAGTGCAGGTACAACTGGTGGTCATGCGCTGTATGTTAAGAAGAGGTGTGGCGTCAGTTACCCTGTTGAATCCACTATTATGACACTCTTCTGTCCTGGATATTCCCTCCCACTGTCCTCCTCTCAATTATATAACAATTCCATTGTAGCATCAACTGTTTTAATCAGCAGTAATTCTTCCAGAACAATCATATTTCAGAAAAACAAGCACAGCCAATGGAAATGGAAATAGCTATCTCCACCATTGGCTGGAGAGCTCCATACATTTCCTTTAATAAAGCAGGTTCAATGTTATCCATTTGTTTTGTTTAGAATCTGATAACTCCAATACATAAGATTTTTAAAATTTGCCAACATAATATCCTAAAGTGATATACTGTAGATAGAATATGTTTTTATCAGGCACCATTTGGAAATTACATACAGCATAGTAGTCTGCCACACCCTTCACTTGCTCATAATCCTCCGTCTTGGCAAGCAGATCTAAGCCTTCTGGATACAGTCTGCCACAAGTTGGATAAAGCTTCTGTCTGTCCTCTTTACTTAGTTCTGTTCCAAATGAATTAATTGTGATAATAAATGCCCGCCGGTCAGCTTCAAACTGAATGAAATAAAATATATGACAATTTTACATATTTTTAGAGAGTCATTCATAGATGCATAATTGTTACGCTTTGCGTTAGTAATCCACTGAAACCCTCTCTGTCTTTTGGCAATATTGATTTTTTAAAATAGGTGGGGGGATTACCTAGTTAAGCTTTCTGCCCTTTGTTAATAAATAAAAATTAAGTAAACACCTTTTCCCCACATTGGGAACTCACATTATATCCTAGTAATGTAACATATTCCAACGGAAGAATTGAAAGAGCAGAAATAAAATTAATTATGTACAGAAATATCTAGATTTTTAACCAATGAAATATTTCAAAAACTTATTTATTAAAAAGAAATCAGTAGGTTGTGAGCTACAGAAGTGAATCACTTTTTATGCAATCTTTAATTCTGGCTGTTTATGCTATGGACAGGTGTCAATGGGACTATAAGAGGAAGAAGTGGCAGCAATGGATCATTGATCAATACCAGTTTTTCTCGATTTCTTAGTTTTCCAAATCTTTTTGATTTGAACTTTTGATAAATTTCTTAGTTTTCCATTCAGAAATTTTTGTTAATTCCATTCCTATATGAGTTTGAAACTTCTTTTAAAAAAATATAACACTATGTATGCATTTTTACACATTGTTCCAAACAGATGTTATTTGCAATTTTGCTTAATGTTGCATTTTTGTATATTTCTTTTTGCAAGCAATTCCCCCTTAATGTATTGCATTCTTGTACATTTATTTCATTAATACATTTTTGTTCAATTTCTTCTGTCCAATAGATATATATTAATGCAAATTCATGTAGACTATGTTCACAGGATACTAAATTACAGGACTGCTGTGGCCCAACAGCGGCCGGCTGAGCTGTTGGTGGAATCTGACAGTGATAAACACTATGGGACTGCCCTGGAGGCTGAGGAAGACTCTGCGGGTTGTTTGGAGTCAGAGCAGAGATTAGAGAGGCCTGTCGGCCACCAGGTGGCATTTGAGTCAGGGAGCAGTGAGGAAGAACAGAGGGAGGCTATCCCTGACGTGGGTATGCATAGGGCTGCAAGGAGGAGGAAACAACTTTGGAAGTAGGGTCAGACAAGAAAATAGAATACAGGCTGATGATTGGCCCCTCCCAGAGAGCTTATAAGTGGAGTGAAGGGAGAGGAATTTTGCAGGAAACAACAGTTTACTAATTTAGCCATCTGGAAGGTACTTGTAAGTTGCTATCAAGCCTTGTTTTGAGATAGCATTCTTGGCTCTCAGCCAGGGGGTTGCTTATCTCCACATTAGTAGTGGCATACAGCCAGGTATGCTTTTGTGTGTTTTAAGACCCGAAACAGAACAAGGATCAACAATCGTATGAGCTCTATCATCTGTTAGTTAAATCCATGTTCCTTCCAGCTCCATTGGATAGTTGAATAGGATGTTTGCAGTTCAATTCAGGAAGTGATGTGTCTCTTTGAGAAAGATGATTATGTTACCATATTGAAAAAGATAGTGTGTGCTCTCTTCTGAAGAGACCTAAAGATTATTCAGAAAGCGATGGAACCCAACTGCAGCAAAACCTAGAAGAAACACATTATCTGGAATTCTCCTGGTCAAATTTAGGACCTTTTGTAGGATAGAAATAGCACCGATCACTCAAATGGATAAGCTCATTAAATCATTAAAGAGAGATTCAACTTAAAAGTAAAAAGAAATTTCCTGACAGTGAGAACAATTAATCAGTGGAGCAGCTCGCCTCTGGAAGTTGTGGATGCTCTATCGCTGGAGGTTTCAGGAAGAGACTGGGCAGCCCTTTGTTTGGAACGGTGTGGGCTGTCCTGCCATGGGCAGGGAGTTGGACAAGAAGATCTCCAAGGTTCCTTCCAACCCTATTATTCTATGTTCTAGGATGGCTGTGGTGATAGATGAGATCTAAAGAAGAGCTATTAATTTTTTCTTACCTCTAAAATAGGACACATTATATCTGCTGTAGTGCCACCTTCCTTTTTGCAGAATGCATAAAAGGCCTCAAGATAGGACTAAAAAATAGACAGAAAAATAACACATTTATTTAAAAAACCCTTTTTGAAAGTTCACAAATAGGATTTAACTGGAGTTGTTAATTTTGATGTCCAGGACAATAGGAAAAATATGAAGACATTATATTGTTTACTGCAGAATGAAAGTAAGGTTAATGTGTTTCTTCCACCATTAAACTTATAACTCGTATAGGTTTTTGTAAAGCAAGACACTGAGGAGAATTGAATGAGTTTGCTTTGTACTGTGAAATTGTTTCATTTCTCATCCAAAAATGAGATTTGAGTTGATTTGATTTGATTGCCACTAGCAAAATTGTCAAATTTGCAAATTTCTGCCTATCCACAGGAGACTGGAATTGACAATATGAAAACTAGGAATACTGTTGAAGCCAGTGTCTGTGCTGCAAATTTTGAGAGCATATTTTATGTGTTCTCAGCACGGGTGTCAAACTGGCCTTGTCATGTTGCCATCATGTGATGTTTCATGACATTTTTCCCTTCGCAGAGCTGGGATGGGGGTGTGCCTGAGCATGATGCATCCAGCCCAAGGGCCAACAGTTTGTCACCCTTGTGCTACAGTAAGCTAAGGAAATACATTTGTCTATGGAGATACTTAATCATCCAGGTCATGGTTGTCCCAAAGGTGTTCTTTTTCCAAAAGGTAATGAACATTCTTGGTTTTTTTCTTTGAAAATGTTTCATTTCTCATCCAAAAATGAGAATGAGAAATGTTGATGAGAAGCTAAATGTTTTCAAGGAAAAAAAAACAAAGTACAGTTGCCTTTCAGAAAAAGCACCTTTGGGACTAAGGGATATGCCTTTTCTTCTAGTTCACCTGAATGTCATCCCAAACTATATTGCATAAGATTAATATTAAAATAAAAGTTGAATTTGGAAATATTGGTTTCTACTTAATATCTAGAAATATTGCTGAATAGGTGTCAACATCAACTGACAATGCTTCTTGTAACACCAATCCTAGAGGAGTAGTCCTACCATTAGATAATGTGATGTCAGGCATGAGAGTGGCGGTCAAGTGTTAGAAAACAGAGCTATCTGTAGACACTTATCCTCTGATTTTTTAAAGCTGTGTCCACTGTGGAAGAATACTTTAGTGCTAAAATAAGAATGTGTAGCCCAATGTTTGAACTTTGGCAGCTTTAAGATGTATGGACTTCAACTGCCAAATTCCAGCCAGCTGGTTGAATCATCTTGGATGGGATAGTGAAGAGGGAGGAAAAATTACTTTGTTTTCTGTCATGCATAGCAAAAAGTTATTGGGATGACTTCTGCAACATCGTGCAAAAATATACCTTCATTAAACTCAGAATGACTTAGATGTGAGCAAATCTGTATAGATTATCCCCCAGAAAGTTATTAATACCTTTTGCATAGTTAGATGTGCAATCTTGTAATGTACAATTATTGTTTATTTACAACAGAGAGATTTGAAAGCTTCCATTTAAAGCTTATGTCAGAAAAATAGGTTACAGAGTAGACAGAAGACATACTCATTCTGTCTCCTCCACATGTCCTATGCATCTGAATCTTCCTAAATTCCATATGTTGAATCATGTTCTTGAACAGAATGGCTTTTGTGTATGACAGATAATAACATAAAATAGAACAGAAGTCACAAAGTACCTTTGGTTTTTTTGCCACTGATAGTAATGTATCTATTTTATTTGTACTTAATCTTTTATCTATATTTACATGATACCAGTGACAAATCTGCCACTTCTTTTAGCAGTCTTAATTTGCACAGATTCTTCTACACAACCGAATTCAATAGAATTCAAGTGGGGTTTACCTTGTACAGTTTGTTGCGCAGGAGTTCAATATTCATTTCATCCAGGTCATTTTCAGATATACAGTCTTGAAAAAAGTCAGCTGTAAAGAATAAAATTTAAACTATACATCAAATTTCAAAAAAGTTCATTTATTACATATTTTAGAAACCTGTTCAAATGCTAAGCAGTTTTTCTAATTATGAAAAAATAGTAGGGAAAATAGAAAGTGTGACATGATCATGGAACAATGTTAATGTTAAATCCCCATAAGAATTGTGTCAAAATTAAAATGGTAAATGATAGCCATAGCTTCCTGGGATGCCCTTCTGAAATACTAGGTCACTATGGCTGTCTCTTGTTATTGTTGTTGATATTGTTATAAGGAAAGTGATAAGTCTTATAGTGACTAGGGTGTTGGCAGCACATTGCCAATTCCAGAAACAGGGTCTGAATATAGTTGTCTTTAAGAAACCTAGACCATTTTCAAATGTTGGTTATTATTGTAGAATGGGTTAGGAAAAGTGATAGAAAAGTTTTCAAGTTCTGTGATCGGTACTGTATATCAGATTTGAAATCTTGTAGAACTATTGTTGTTAGAGAACCTCAATTTGCAACATCCAGATTATAGCTTTTAATTCTTGATTTCATCTTTGATTTCATCTTTGCTTTCAGAAGGGTACACTCATTGGAGAAGACTGTAATAAATCTAAAGGTCGCTTTGGTTTATATGTCACCAAACTCACATAGAAACCTATTTAGATTGAAAATATGTATGTTTCTCTCCCCGTTTTTCACAGTAAACCAAATCACAAGGAGCTATAGGAAATGCTGAAAGTGTTAAAAACCCTGTATGACTGGAGAAGAGGAAAGGAAAGGAAATTCTCAATACTGAGTTTGACTGTTCTGTGTAAATAAATCTATGAAGTTACCTTTTAAATAAAGTTAATTGGGTTCTTATCATCTTAAAATAAGATCAGTAAATCAATTTCCCATTGTGATTTCTACATATTAGATGTACCTGAAAATGTTCTGTAAGGATTGTGTGCAAATACTGTTCCCTGTTGGAAAGACAAACCAAGAGTTGAAATATTAACTCATGTGGTTTGGATTCATTTTATTAAGGCTGGATCTATTACTTATTAAAGAGGCATATATTTCTCTTCTCTGTCTCCCTTAACTTTGGAATTAATAAGTATTAATATTTTCCATTTTTCAGATGGGGTACTGGTTAAAAGAATCATGATATAATATGGAAAGGAGGAAATCTACCTGATCTGCAGTAATGGACTGGTTTAAAATCCCATGTGATTTTTTTTTTATTGATTATTTTGACAAAGGGACAAGAAAACATTCCTCAATATTGTCATGGTTGAAAACATGTTTCCAGACTGTTTTTCTTTTTTTCCTTTACCCCCAATTTTATTTTATTTTATTTTCATTATTACTAATTTTGAGGGATATTATATTGTTAACACTACCTGTGTTTCTCCAAAAAGAAGGCCAGGTCTTAATTTCTTTTGACCTCCCCAAAAAATGGCTAGGCCTTCTTTTTGGAGGGTTCTCATTATTAACTCACCTCATGGCAGTGGCACCCACAGCCCTGCCAAGCAGGAGCCCACTGTTGGCCCACTCGTTCTGCAGTTGCTTGCTACCACTTGCATGCATCGCTCCAGCCTCCATTTCTCCTTCAGATGACTTCTGGAAAGCCCTCTTCAGCCAATAACATTGCTCTGGATCGCCCCAGAGCTCTGTTATCAGCTGCAAAGAGCTTTCCGGAAGGCATCTGAAGGCGAAATGGAGGCTGGGGTGATACATGCGAGTGGCGGCAAGCAGCCGCAGAAGAAGTGGCCACAGAAGGAGGTGAGGCAGGTGTTGGAGTGTGCAAGGTCTAGTAAGTAGGGCGGCTCCACCCCTGTCCCCACCCTAGCTTACTTTTTACCTGTGTGCCTCATCCACCCCCTGTACCCCAGGGTGGGCAGGGTTAATTAGGGCTAATTTTGTAGGTGGGGCTTAATTTCATTGCATGTGCTCAAAAACATGATAGGGTTTCTTTTCAAGGAGGATCATCTTTTTGGAGAAACAGGGTATTGTATGCATTTTTGCTTGTGTTAACTGATTTGCTATAATGAAAGGAATGCATAAAAAGCAAACATTCATACAAAGGGGTATAGCATGTGATCTACTTAGCTAAAAGATGTGTAAAAACTGTTTAATATTTATGCCTTGCCAATACTAAAATGATATATAAGCAGTAATTACCAAGTAAATCAGGGCATAATCAGTTATGTTCATATTGATGGGCCACACATTTTTTAAAGGAAGAAGATATAGTAGGAAATATTCTCTTCCATGGGAACATACTTAGAAATCTATGAAAAGATTAAATGACGTACCTAATGGTGTGTCTACCAAGATTGCATTGAAGAGCTCTGCAGGGTTTGGAGCAATGCTGACAGCTTCCATTTGCTCGAAGTTGCCCAAAGGATGGCACTTAAGAACCAACTCATCTATGGGTCTTTGGCGCAATGTACCAGTAATGAGCAGAATCACATTATCAATCATATAACTGTACCTAGTATGACAAGATAAGATAACATCAGTCAAAGGTTTTATTGCATTCTCTGAAAAATATTTTAAAATCCAAGAATTAGGTTAATGTTAAATTTAACATCACGGGCTTTGTAGCAGAACATTAATTTTCCTCTAAGAAGGGATCATAAGAATTTCTTCAGAATGCATGCTAGATTAAACAAAATGACAGTATCATCTAAAAGCAATCTATTTTGTACAGCGTAGCACATTAAGAGGTGGGGAAAGTCCAACTCTTTTTCACATTTCATTATCTGCATGTGCATTTTGTGATCCTTGTTCTTCCTCATCTCTCTATCAGCCGTTCTAAAACTTAAAACATCCAAATATTTTGGACCACAACTCTTAACAATCCTTGCCGTAGCAACTGAGCTGACGGTGCTTGGAAAGCAACAACTCTGGGAAATGAATGTTACTTTATATTGATAAATAGGAGACACATGCTACTGACTCTTGTTAATAAGTCACATAGCAATGTGTTTGAAGACACATCTCTGTTCTTCTTCTGTGAGTGATAAGTCATTTGGGTTAAATATTTAATTTTTCCTCTTGAAGTTTAATTAATACATTTTATAGAGAAGATGCATGCAGACTTTCCTGTTTTACATAAGAAAGTTAGATTAGTGATGTCAGGCACTTAATATAATAGTCTAAGAAATTAATTATCAATTAAAATCCCTTTATTTAATTGCAGCATTATATACTGCTGACTCCCAAACACAAACTACTCCTACTAAAGCAGAATACCAAGCCCATGTTACATTGGCATCCCAGAAAATCCTAAAACACATGCCAAGCAAATATTAAAACACATGGACTATTTTAATTTATGCATCTTACTTTTTATTATATTAACTCTAAGTGATGAACAAATCCAACACAATCCCTGTGAGGTTGTTGGACTGAGAGAAAATGACTTGTTCAAGATCGCCCAGCTGAATTTTATGGTGAAAGTGGGACTAGAACTCACAGCCTGCAACTTTCTAACCAGACATCTTAATATCCGTTCTCTACTTTATCTGCCTTTGGAGACAGTACCACCCAAGTCTCCAGGATTACAATATTCTACAGAAATGGAGCATGTGCCAAGAAACACCATGTTGCTTTCTTTGATTTCTTCCCAGAGGGGCAGGGGTGGAAATGGGGAAGAGGTCTGTCTGAATTACAACTCAAGGCAAATGCATTGAATGAAACAGTTCTATTTGAACCAGGAAGACCTGTAACCAACTACCCATATTCCAAACCATATAGGGTTTTATACGTTAAACATAATTGTTGAACTGTACTGCATACTATACCAAAGCTGGCTTCTGGGTTGTCTTCTAAGGCTTATAGAACTCTTTGCAGTAATCAGTAGGCCGTATTTCTAATTCAGAATCATAAAATGCAGCAATGGGTTTAGGCACAAAATCATAATTAATAGTTGAGAACTATTAATAGTTTAATAGTAAAGAAACAGTGCTTCAAACAAAAGAAGGAAATTAATATTACTATGATGTTAAAGGCAAAGATTTCCTCTGTCCAGTCGTGTCCAACTCTA
Source organism: Myanophis thanlyinensis (assembly GCA_017656035.1). Lineage (NCBI taxonomy): Eukaryota > Metazoa > Chordata > Lepidosauria > Squamata > Homalopsidae > Myanophis > Myanophis thanlyinensis. The sequence goes on from JAEANM010010209.1 coordinate 14,021, forward strand.
GTGGGCCACGCTCATCTCAGTTTCTTAGCCGAGGGAGCCAGCATGACTAAGACTTTTCCATGGTCATGTGGCCAACATGACTATAAGCCGAGGCAACCAGAATGCTATTACCTTCCCGTCAAAGTGGTATTTATTTATTTACTTGCATTTGCATGCTTTTGAACTGCTAGGTGGGTAGGCAGGATCTGTGGAGTGACCCCCATCACACAGCACTCAGGTCTTGAACCCAGACTTGTTAGCTTTCCAGAGGACAAGCTCAACATCTTTAACCACTGAGCCACTGTGCCCCTACAGTGGTGTTATGAAGAGTTAAAAGGTAAGTATTTAATGTATGAGTGAGATTGGCATAGTGATTAAGGCACCAGGCTAGAAACAAGGAGCCTGTGAGTTCTAGTCCTGCCTTAGGCCAAAAGCCACCTGTTTGACCTTTGGCCAGTCAATCTCTCTCAGCTCTAGGAAGCAGGCAATAGCAAACTACTTCTGAAAATTTTGCCAAGAAAACTACAGGGAGTAATCCAATCAGTTGCTAGAAGTCAACAAAGGAGAAAAAAACATACATATTTACTGAAAATCAGAAAAAAACATTACTAACTAATAGCTTGTAAGTGTAGTCTCCACATTAGTTTGTTAAATTATCCTATCAAGTAATTTCTATTGTTTTTCTTTGAATGAGCATTACATCATTTTCTTTCACATAAAACACATATTTTGGACAGCAGTCATTTATTTCAATGGAGCTTGAAAGTGCTTAACATGCTCCATTTCTATTTAAATTTATTCAAAATGCATAAAATTTGTTCATCACACAACAACAGCAACAGAAACTATGGGAATCATTTGCTATAAATTTATTTCCTTAAAAGTATGCAAATACCATCACATGAAATAACATAAGAACATGTTGTTTTTCCATACATATATTATGCTTGTGATAGCTTTTGCTTTGATAGAATCAGAAGGGGGTTAAAACAGATTCTAGGTCACTGTGTCTCAATAGGCATTCTTAGCAAAGGGATCCGAAAACATTGGTGGCAATTCATGAGACAGACCAAGTCATGTTGCTGCCTAAGAGATAATGACAGATGGCTCCCAGTCTCCAATCTAAGTGCATGTTACTCAAAGTCAGTCAATTATTCTGACATTTGAAGGGAACAAAAAATCTTCTGTGCTGTAAAGATGTAGCAATAATGAACACAGCTAACACATAATTGTTCTTTTATGAAAGTCGAAATCAGCTGCCTAAGGGAAATGCGTTTAGGCTAAAATCAGTCACGCTGTTTTTCAAGGAAAACAAGGTCTTTAGAAGAAATTGTAGATCCACTTCTGGACCTGCTAACTAAAATAAATAAATAAAAAAACAATCAAAGGTTTTAGAAGTCCCTTCCCAGATTGTCGTATCTCCCACAATTCTTAAGGGTGTGTAGCATCATCCCAAGCATCACTCATAATAAAAATCTAAGATAAAGGCACCCTGATTTGAACTTGGTGATTGCATCCAGGCAGATTTCTTGGTAATATTATGGAAATGTCTTTCTTTTGTCTTCTTCAGTAGGGTGGCAGCTTTTATTTACTTTCAATCTATCCAACAGCCATAGAAGTCCTAGATGGTTCTCCATTCAAGTAATTTACCAAGGCTGACTCTACTTAGTTTCCAGAATGCTAGCATCTCAAAGCAATTTTGTCAAATGAAATATGAACATACTGGCTGTGCTGATTGGGGTAAATAGTTTAGCAATTAGGAACTATTCCCTTTAAGGGACTGACTTCTGGGAAATGTAGTTTTGTGCCATGTGATCGCATTGTAGTTTTGTGCCATGTGATCGCATTTATTTCAACGAGCCGGCCTGGCCTGATACCTGAGGGTTTAATTAATTTTAAATCAAATTTTAAATTTTATATT